>JAQQAE010011531.1:0-13573 GCA_029823295.1 Pseudamia nigra | reverse complement strand
TAAGTACAGTATTATAGAACTAAAGATCAAAACCTGTTTTCAGGCCCATACATTTGTTTGAGAAACAAAAAAAAAAAAAAAACAAACGCTTTCCTACAAAAAAAACACGATGGCCTCCAGAAGCAACAAATTTAATTTCAACGATCAACCTACGAAGTTGGACACACAAGAAACCACCAATAGTGACCCATGTGTCACGTGGAGAAAGTGCAAGTAAAGATAACAAATATGCACTGAAAAAGCAGGGAAAAATATAATCAACAAACTTTATTTTGTCAGCTTCCTTACATAAGTCTTCAATAGATGCATATACCGAATTTTCCAGGTGATATGTCGTTCCGGAATGTTAGTTGCACAAGCCAAAAAATGCATAATGAAGAAAAAACATGTATAAGTCACTCTGGAGAACACGTCGCATTTCTTCGGGGAATGCGTGCCACGCGCTTGACACTAGAAGTGAGCTCGTGGCTCGCCTCCCTGGATAAGTGACGCCGCCGACATGTTCGGTGTCAAGATGATGGCAAGCATGGTTGTTACCGGTAACATCTACATTTTAAATTGTCAGGAATACAGATGCGGCAGATGCAGGTACACAAGCCTACAGTGACAGTCAGTGTAACAAACAACCAATACTCGAAATAACTAATATACAAGTTGCTCCGGTATATTTGTCGCTCCCCTAGCCAGACTATACAAAAAACGGCGACGTGTGATCCGGAAAATGCGGCAAGCTGTACAAATATACACGTAAATGTAAGTTTTGCCATAAAATTACAAGACTAAGGTTAGGGTGAAAAAGGAAAAAAAAATTTAAAATTAAAAACTTTTCGCTCATGAAATATGCAAACACAAATTCTGGTCTCATTTTATTGCACCGCCATAACCACCCCTGCCACCTCCTAACACTTTGTTCTTCTTAACCACCAGCTTCAGTACAGTCTTTCTGTACATTAATGGCAGGTAAAAAAGGCCCCTACTCTCCCATAGTTCTGGGCTACTAACAGACTTGTTCAATGACCAAATAGGATCCAAATCAGCTGGTTTTGTGAGTGTGCATGGGGGGATGTGATATAGTGTAAAGCACATTGAGTACTTCAATGCAAAAAAAACACTATATCACTGCAAGTCCATTCAACACAACACTATATTCACACTTTCACAAGAAAATGTGAAGCAAATGTAGTGCTCTGAAAATCCTTTATCAGCCACTACGGCTATAAACTGTGACTTGACTTTGTAATCCACCCTGCCCTGCCCTTCCACATCTTGAGAAATAGGTACAAAGGCCATGAAAAACATTTCTGGCTTAGTCTAGTGTGATATCTGGGCTTCATATTATCAGAGCAACATTTCCAAAGCCCCTGTCGAGCTTATCTTAATGCTTGGGTAGTTGGCAGGCTATAGTCACAGATGCCAGGTTTCAAACTAGATATGACTGACTATATACAGCAAACAAATGGAGAACACATGGCTAATGTGTATATGGACTTAAGTGAATAGTTGCGGTCTTCTTTGATTATGTAACTAATCAAGCTCTGTTGTCCAGCAGTAAAATCTTGCAGCCTTTGGCTGAAGCCTTTTTTGTGCAAACTCAATTTAAGGCTAAAAATAAGACTGTACAACACCTTAGCAAATGGTATCTGCCAAAAAAGTAATTCTCTATGTCATAACACCTGACATTTCAGCCAGTTACCTGGAAGAGATATTAAAGTATTTACTGAACACAACCGTATGTCAAAAAGTCCATTGAGCACAACATATATTATGCTCTAAGAGGGTACTCACACTGGCAGGTTATTCCGCGCCTGGGCGCATTTCACACCTTTAGCGCAGATCGTGATGCGAGCAGAAGCCAGCCGCGCTCTGGCCCCGAGCCTCAGCATGGTTGGAAGAGATGGCCTACGGCACAGCACGGCACGGCAGGTCACGCACACGTACAAGCATGGCGACCGTACGTGAACCGCGCTGCTTAATTGCAAATTGTCGCCTTGCATTCTTGTGAAACCTAGGTGTGTCACCGGACAGTATCTCAGCAAAATGACACAGACTTCACCGTAATATCATTATGATCATCCGGATGTTACCCGTGTTGTGATCCATGATACAGAATCTGTTGAATGTGGCAGCTTCTGATGACGTACACACAATGTACAAACAACGTGATGACGTCTGTACAAGACCAACTGAGCCTCGGCCCGCAGTGATGTGAGCAGAGACGCGCTGGGGACTGGAAAGGTGTGAAGTGGGCCCCGGCTCGGCTCGAGCCAAAATGGCCCTCTTCCCATTGTTGACATCGTCAGTGCTTCAGAATTGTGCTTTGAGCTTGGTAGCCCTTTGTAAACCATGAAAGATGGGAAATATGAATATCATGTGGTCATTAAATTCATTACTTAAAAGAAGTCAAATGCAAAGGAAATTCACAGATATGAACCTTTTAATTGCATCCTGAACATAATAAATTTGAGGACTGCACAATTGTAAATTCAAGGTCAATTTTCACATTTTCGATTTGCAGAGGGTTACTGTGTTCGAAACAATTATGAAAGACTGAAAATGCCTGCAACAGAAAGACAGTTTTCATGCACTGCTGAAGGATCAGACCATCTACTACACTCAACACCAAGATATTGAGTTCAATAAACTTGTGACCACCCCTTGTATCTCCATTCTGTCAACTTCGGGACCGCTGGCTCTATGGCTTTTAAGAAGAAAAGCTTGAAGTGTCTCCACCAGGATTCAGTCCTGACATGAAGCCAATCGAAATGCGGAAGAACCCGAAGCGAGCATTTCATTTGAGGAAACTCACCAGCATCTCAGAGATGAAGCTGTTCTGCAACAGGAATGGGCTAAAATTCCTCCAAGCCAATGTGCAGGACTGATCAATAGTTATTTACTGGTGGTCACAGAAAAACTGTGATTTTTTGGCACTCCATATTCTTTCTCACGCCAGTTGCAGCATTTAGATCAGACTCATGATCATTTTATGATTATCATAAAAATCTGGTCTAATTTTGTTGATAGGATGCAACTTGTTTAAAAAGTCTGTTTTGGTCAGGGATTGTCTTAAATGGTATAGATACAATCATGCAGTCAAAAAGACGGGGAATATTGGCACCTACAATTCACATATAAAACCATTTTAAACTAGACCATGGCTTTACCCGAGATACGCTCGACTGTCGTTGTGGGTGAGTGCTTACACCAACATAGTAAGACTTTGTAAGCTAGTGATTAGCATTGGCTTACCCATAAGACCCCTGACATACGATCCTCCTGTAGCTCCGCCACCATTTGACTGAAAATGATTTGTGACAAAGTGGGTGAGATGCACCACACTTTTCACCATTCATATCCTGTTTTTGGCTCCAAAATGTCATCCAGGGCATGACAACCTTCTTGTTCTCAACACGGGCCTTCGGAAACCAATAGATGACATCACGGTCACTTTGTCCACCAATATATACAGTACAGTCCTTGGTCTTAATACATACTTTTATCTTGATTGGGTGTTTAGGTTGCACTTGTAATGTTGTAAATTACTTCAATGAATATTGGTTTATTCAGGTATTGTGGTGTGTTTTAATTTGATGGACCCCAGGAAGTCCAGCAGCCGCCATGGTGGAAGCTAGTAGGGGATCCAAATTAATAAAGAAATACAGTACACAAAAACATTTAGTTGCAGTTATTACTGCACAACGGGGTCACTCCAGATACTGAAAGCAAATGTTCACATATTTTTGCCACAAACAAATGTGTTATTCTATCAGTTTCTTTAGTAAATAAATGATCATGTGCAATATTTGTGTTTTATTGGGTTCTCTGATGATGCTTTAAGTCATATTTATGCAGAAATATAGAAAGTTCTTTCAATCACCACTGACTCAATGCATACAGTCATAAGAAATAGGCCTTTTCCATGCAATGGTTGACCTCTATTCAACACTAAACATGCAGCATCACGCTATTCTGAGTCTGAAATACAGAGTCAAGGACCAGATCCCTCATCAGTGTCCCATCCCTGAACCGGATCGGTCACTTCCAGGACGTGAATCTGGACTCTGTCGTCAAGTGTTTCCCCGGTTCTTTCATTTGCATGTCGTAAACATCCTGACATCAATATTCCGTTACCCTGCTGTACTGAGGAACCATCTCCCACTGGACATTTCCCATGACAGAGTTCAAGTACAAGCATGTGCAAATTTACATGCAAGTGTGAGATTCCTTCCTGTCGTAGAGGTGACGGTGGCAGTCAGGTGTATCCTATGGGTCCCTCCCAGAACCAGGGCGAGGACGTTCACCCCGTCAATGGCAGGACCAGCATCCGCCAAAATTAGAGAGCCAGACATGTCAGAAGACATTTTCTTTTCAACACCCAATGGGCAGATTTGATGTCTCTTTTAGACTCAAACTTAGCAAAAAAAAAATTATCATATCACTATTTTTTCACAGTGTAAAGGATCCACACATTTAGAATTTCATGAATTTTCAAGAAAGTAATGAACAAAATTAGTAAAATCATGAAATGACAAAAATGAGAAAGATAATGAATAAACTTTGAGTTTAAAAAAAATGAACACAATGAGCAAAAAAATTAAAACTAATGAACAAAATAAACAAAAAAAAATTTGCACGAGTAAAAAAGAAATAAAAATCAGTAAAAAAAGGAAATAATTAGTAAGATAATGACCAAAAGGAGTTAAAAATGTGGACAAATAAAATAATTGATAAGCTGAACAAAAATGAACTAGAATGAACAAAATAATGCACAAAAATCAGTAAGACCATGAAAAAAATTAACAAAATAAATAAATGTAACTGAACTGAAATAATGAAAGATAATCAAAAAACAAGAAAATAAGGAAATTAAGAAAAAAAATTATCAAAATAATCAAAATATTAAACATTCAACAAAATGGAGAAAATGAACAAAAAATGGCCAAAATGAGCAAAATTATCAAAGTAGTGAACAAAAAAAAACATTAACAGTGATCCACAAACAACAGAAATGAAGATGAATTAAAAGAATAAAACCAGAAATTCAAAACAAGAACAAAAGGAACAAAAAAAAAAAAGAGAAATGAACAAAATGATCAACAAAGGAGCAAAAATGAACAAAACAGTGATAGACAACCCAGTAAAAAAGGTTTGAAAACATTTCCCAGGGACAGAGAATCAGCAAACCAGAGCCACGAAATCGACTCAATCATCTGTAACGCAGTGTTGTGCTTCCATACGCACAGAGTCACGGGGAAAATGCCAACGTAGAGACAAGCAGACTTTTAGGGGAGAAGCTAATTCTAACCTTACACTACCCAACGCCGCTCACCACATCCCTGTCACAGCCGCGAACCAGAAATATCAACAAAACCCAGCCCATCGGCATCCAAACGGCCCGACAGATGGAGCAACGGGGGAAAACGAGGCCCACGGACACTGAACGCTCATCACAGACGAAATGTATTGACAGCAGAACCCCCATATGTGATCTGTGCCAAGTCACAACACACCATGTTAACGGTCAGAAGGTTTTAAATATGCCGATAGTGCTGTACAAGTAGTCTAACCACAGTAACAGCAATACGGTGCTTCATATACACAATAATAATGTATATTTGGCATTTTAGTGTTTCACATTACCTGTCTGTTTCTTGCTTTGCATGTTTTCGTGTAAATATTTGACTGTTGTTTCTTAAATGCCAGGGACAAGGTCTGCAAATCAGCTAGGAGTCCTACATACAGAACATTGGTTGCATTATTTATAATAAAACAATGTTCGTATGTATTGCCAGTGTCAAATAAATGTATGTGTAACAGTAACTTCTGTCCCTGATTTTTAGTTTATTTGTCCTTTATTTGATTGTGATTCAGCTGCACTGTGATGAAGATTTCCATTTTACATAAGATTTTATTTCATGTCGAATTTTTTGACAATAGTTACGTACATTTTAGTCTTGATTTATGCTCATATAAATATATACTCCTCAAAAGGAAAAAAAAAAAAACACACACAGGGAGCACTCAATTTTTTCACTTTTATTTTTGGGTGATTTGAAGTCCAGTTGATGACTTTGGTTTCGTTTATCATCGTTGGTATATTTTGTTCTTTAAAGTACACAATGTTTGCATATCAGGAAAGATTTTTAACTGGAATAACTTTTTTCATCAAGTTGTGATGCGTCATTTAAGCATTCCCTTAACTTTTTGAGTAATATATATTTACACTACCAGTCAATAGTTTGGACACACCTCATTCAGTGTTTTCTCTTTAGTTTTATTTTCAGCATTCTACATTAAAACTGAAGACATACAAAGTAGAAGTTGATTTGTATCATTTCTTGCCTCCTTAATGTGCATTGGACCATCAGTCTTGTGCAGAGGAAGGGTGACAGAGTGAAAATCACTGTTAGTACTACTCCAAGTACTGCATGAATCCATATTACGCCAACAGTCACGAAAAGAGAAAAGTCAGTACTTTAAGAAATAAAGATCAGTCAGTCTGACAAACCTGAAGCACTTTGTGTACCCCTTTGAAGTGCAATCACTAAAACCACTATTATTACCGTGTCCATTTTTCAAGGCTGGTAATTCTAAAAAAAAAAAAAAAAGCAGTGCAGACCAAATCAACTAGGACCAGGTCGTAACAAGACCAGAGTGTACTGATCAAGGCCAGTCTCAGGAAAACCAAGGGTGATCCTGAGTTACAGCTGTGGTAATATATGAGTTGTTTATTTGACAACGATGCAAGAAGACGCAGTCGAATCAAATTAGTTCCATTATGACATTCTCACATAATTGTGCAGCCCTACTGTACATACTTGTGGTATTCTTCGAGATGTTATCATACAGCTGTCAACTTCCCTACAGCCCGACTCCATAATCCATTGGGTCTAATAACATGGTGTCATTTAAAGGAGCTCATGTCCAACTTACAGCTGAGGGACAGTCAGTGCGAGGTGGCAGCTGCTGCAGCCTCGCACTGCTCTGGGTGACCTTAAAACTGCCTCAGGTCAGCTGTTGGAAGCAGCTTGACCTCAGAGGAACATCCCGCCCCTGCTGCCTCATTTCTTCTCACTTCTGTCTCCTGGTTTCAGTCTCGAGTACAGGACAGTTTCACACTCTGGGTAATGTATCAACGGGGTTCGAATCAGCAGGTTCAGATCCCAAAGAAAAGCCGAATTCCGTGAGAATAAATTTCAACTTTCTGATATCATTTGTGTATGTCTGCCTTTCCTAAACTAATGGTGCATTCCAGTTGTACTTAGATGTCAGAATTTCTGAGTTTCTAGTCGGAAATTGCAACTGGAATGCCCTCAAGTCACAATTCTAACTCGAAAAGTTGGAGCAACTGCAACAACACTGACTTTACAATTCCATCAATTCAATGTTCTCCATTGCGTGTTGTTATGACCCCCTGGTCATTATGTGTGTGTAATGTGCATTTTCTGTGCAGCGCTCCCACCCTACCTAAGGGGGGCGCATTTCACTTGTCTGTCTCTCTTTTCAGGAAGTGGATGTGCAGAGAGGATGGCGCGAGAACTGAATGTAAAATGACATCATCAGATGACAGCGCCAGGCTTCCCTCTTTCGGTTTCCAACCTGTGTTTAGTGATTGTGATTAATTTGACTGTTCTGGGTTAGACTTGGATTGGCTTTTTGACTCTGCATTTTCAGATTGGATTTTGTATGCTTGATTTTGTAAATAATTCTGTAACTATATACTTGTACATAATCACATTCTAAATTCAGCAGTCCTTGTGGTGGTAGGGGTGAGAAGCTGTTTCTTTTGTGCACTGTTGTCTCCTGGTTATGTTTAGAGAGGTTCAGGTAAGAAGCCTGTATTTTGTTTCCCACTTTAGTTCTGTCAGGTAATTTAGTTGTGTGGGTAACGGGGTGTTTTGTTTGTTATTTTGGCTGTGCTCATCAATTTAGTTGCATTTACCATTTGTGTAAAATTTAGTATCTGGACTGCACTTTACGTGAGCACTGGTCCTCCTTGGAAGCGGGAAAGAGGGAAGTCTCATCTTAATATATTTTATGCTGGTTCCCCCTAGGCTGGCCGTAACGTTTCTACACTGTTCATATGTTCGAAATATGACATACACTTGTTATCACATAGGGTGCACATTAGTTTGGAAGTTGCCTATGCTCCGAATGAGCCGGCGTTCCATCATGCAACTGTATTTTTTGACTTTGCAGCTGGAATGTGATCAGCTTAGAGTTTACATCACTCCAAGATCTGCCGTTTCTGAGGTTAATGGAATGCCCCATTAGGGTGCATCCACACTGGCTGCAGTAGTCCTGTATCCCCCTTCTCACACTGGTCTGCATACTGCTCCAGCAGGCCTAAGTGTGTCTCCCTGTTGCACATAACATCACATTATAATACCATACACACACACACCTTTGCTGCATATTCTGAGCCTTTTGGTCAGACTCCACTGCTGGCTTGCAGAGCAGAAAACAAGGTTTATCCATTATGTCCATACTGCAAACCCGTGTTTGTCTTCATGCATAAGTTAATGTATGGTGCTAAAGTTCACCTCATCCAACAGTGCCAGAGCCAAGAAAGTGGATGGCACTTGAGCATGGAATGGAGCACTCACACTAGTCCTGGCTTCAGGCATTTTGGTCACACCCTCAGGGATTCAAAATGGCTTGTTAAAGTTAATAATGTTGTATGTTGCATTAGAGACCAATATGGAATAGAGACACATTGCAAAAAAAAAAAAAAAAAAACATGCTTTTCAAAAATGTGTACACTCCATAGCAGACAAACTCACTCACACCATCACAACAACAATGGAGATTCAATTCAATTCACTTGCATTTGTATAGCGCCCATCTCTTGGTGCCTCACAGTTCAAGGCCAAAGCCTCATAGATTAAACATATCATATATTGAGATGTAAACATGTTGCGGTGATTGGCTGAGGATACGAATGCACTCCTCAACAAAACAAACGCAGAAGAATCTGACGAAAACAAAAGAATTCGAGGGGTGTGTACAGCTAAATCCACACACTGACAGAAGGACAGCAGTGAGGACTGAAAGGATTATTAGTGGATGAGACTATGTTTATGTGGGTGATTATTAAAAGGACATTTACATACTTAGTTCTTTTTTTCATTAATGTCTTGTATTTTGTTCATTTTTATACTCCATCTTCAATCAATCAACTTTACTTGTAAAACACTTGAAGAAACAAAGAGCTGAAACAAAGTGCTTTAAATCAGGGGCATATCAAATCTAGAAAACACAACATAAACAAGAAATAACACAATAAAACACAACAACCAAACATAACTCAAAGTACAAAAACACAAAAAAGCAGCAGTCATACCATAACAGTAAAAAAATAACAAATTACATCCAATAAAAACATAAAATCACTGTTTCTTTCTGGACCAAAGTCCAAAGGAGTAAAGATGGGCAATAAGACAAGTTTTAAAACTCTTGTTCATTATTGATATATTTTGTTCATTTAGTGGATTGTTTCATTATGTTATTTATTTTGTTTGTTGGTGTATTTGATTTAACGTCGTCATTACCACAGTGTGCTTTGATGCACTGGTGAATTCAATGCCATATGTTTTCTCGTCGGTCTGTGTTTTCATGACGAGGCTCCACTATTGCCCACCAGGTGCTTCCCTTGTGTTTACATCATGCACAAACCACACACACATAAACAGGTGGACCAGCTTGTTGACACAACCTTCATCACCCACAGAGACGCTGTCGCAGCCCAAGACAGACAGTTAATGGAAACTCCACACACGGTCTTCTCACGAGAAAAAAAAAAAAAACACCATGTCTGCGACTAGTCAAAAAGTTTCAACACACCTCCTTCTTCAGTGGTTTTCCCTTATTTGCATTACTTTCCCACATTGTTAACACTGAAAACATCCAAACTGTGAAAGAATATGTATGGAATATGCATGAACAAGCACAGGAAAGGATGTTTATTACCAGCCTCAGAAACCAGCAGTTTGCAGGTTTTGGCTGCACTTAAGGACAGATTTTTCAGATTGACTGACTTTCATTTCATAACGTAATGATGGACTGTCTTCTTTTCACTTCACCGTTTCTTGCCATGCTATGGATTTGTACAGTAGTTGTAGCAGCAGTAGCAGGGCTATGGACTCTATTAACAGGGCCACTGAAGCGTGATGTTGCTCTATATGGGTCATTTGCTCAGTGAGGAGTACGTGTGTCCCCGGTCATGGCATTATGTTTACATCTCCAGCCAACCAGAGCATTGCAAAGTTTGTTAGGGTTGTTTCATTTGAATGAATAGTTCAAATAAAACATGTACCAAATTAACATAAACCTGATCCGACTTGTTTTTCTTGTAAGTACTCAGTCCATTTTATCCAACGATAAAAAAAAAATAGAGACGAACCACTGAAGGAGAAGGTGTCCATACTTTTGACTGGTACTGTAGCGAGTTCAGACACCTTCAGACACATAAACCTGCTGTTCAAGCCTAGATAATACAGGATAAAACTTTCACGGTTACATGAGCGGTTTATATTTCCAGGTAAAGTCATGCATGAATTAGCTTCCCGTCCTCAACAACAGGCCTCGTTCCAGCCAAGCCAAGCTCCTCTCAGGTGAGATGGTTCTGAGGTCAGTTACCCTCTTAATCTGTGTCTGTCTGGCGTCTAAAAAAAGGCAACCTGAAGGATTTGAAGTTCTGGGTTACACTCCTACACACTCACATTGCTCTGCCACTAGTAAACAAACACCAGGGACCTGAAATAACAAAGCAGTGGAATAACAAAGCTTCAAAATGACACCAAAAAAGTTGACTTTACGGCTGCGTACAGGCCAATAGAAATGTACTGTAGTCAAGATGCCAAAAGTAGGATTTAAACAGAGTCATTAGGGGAGCAGCAAGTAAAGCTAATGGGATTTTTAATTTTAATTCTTTTAAATGGATTGTTTTTGTTGATCTTTTTATTATTTTGCTCCTGTTCATTATCTTGATTACTTTATTACACCTTTTCCTCCTTTTTCTTAGTTTTGTGGATATTTTCTTCAGTTTTGTGATAGTTTCCAAAAGTGAATAAAATTTCTGGTCAACTTGTGAATGATTGCTATTCTTTTCTCACTTTCTTTTTAATAATTCTCTTCTTTTTTCTTAATTTTATTATTTTTTTATTTTTGTTCCTGTTGTGCATATTTTATTCTTTTTCTTTGTTCTTTTGTTTATTTTGGGCACTTTTAGTACCATTTTTAAATATTTATGAATTTTCTGCACTTTCAAAAATTGTCTTCATTTTTCTTAATTTTGTAAATCTTTGCTTGATTTTTGTTCATTTTTAAAATATTTTATTCCTTTTCTTTATTTGTTCATTTTGGATGCTTTTAGTACTATTTTGTAAATTATTTGGCTACTTCTTCACTTAATAATGGTCGACATTTTCCTTAAATTTGGTCATTTGTGCTTGATTTTTGTTCATTTTGTGTATATTTTACTCTGGTTAATTTTGGACACTTGTGGAATATTTTGTTAATTTTTGCTAATTTTCTTGATAATTTCCGCCATTCTTCGTCTATTTATTGTGGTCACTGGTAGACTACTGTCATATTTATTATTTTGCCCATTTTTGGTGGCCATGCAATATCATTCTTAGTATTCCAGTCCTCTTTTAAGTAAAAAAAAAAAGGTTAAACACGCTTAAAATCCTAAAGAATTAAGCGGACATAGACACAGAAATATATGACAAAAAAAATACAAAGTGCCTCTAAAAAGTGCATGTGCCTTGTGCGTAATTATCGTACCTCTGGCAACACTGGTGTAAATGTTTGTATTTCGTCCAAACAGTACTGAGCACATGTGTTTACTGTACGCCGAATTAAACAGTGACTCGAGGTGATTCAGAAAAATTCTTCACCTGTTGCGTTCACCTGAGAAACCTCCAAAAATACGCTGGATAAATCTAAAACGCGTAATGTTTTTAACGGAGCCTGGCACAGCTCCTTCCCCCATATGGCTCACGCTCAGCCCACTCACTCAAACACGCAGCAGCTTGACAAATGACTGTGCCGGGAGCGTGTAAATGTCACGTAAAATAAGCCCCGCTGTTGTTGAGTGAAAGTAACAAGTGGCAACTATGTTCAAACGCGCACAAAGACGCTCCGTACCTTTAGAAAAGAACCGAGGTCAAAGGCGTCGCGGTGCGTCGTGCCCTTCGACTGAGCGCCTGTTCAGTCCAGTCCAGTCCACACAGACTCGTGGAAATCTTGACTTTCCTCACGTCAACCCACTCAGTCAAGCTGGTGTCTGTCGGCGGGGACGTACTGTGCGCGTCCTGCCGGGTACCTTCTCCTTCTGACCCTCCCACTCCACGTCCAGGCCAACACTCCCACGGAGATCCCAAATCCCGGGCGGATCACCTCCTCTAGCGGCTCACAGGGATCCGACTGAGGTGAAATGACACCACCCCGGGTCTAATGCGGACACGCAGCCGTGTGAGCGTTTCCCCCGCGAGCCCTGTGCGGGACTGCCGTGATCATTTCCACCTTCCTTTTCTTTCAGTGAAGGGCAGCGCGGCTCTGCAACACCAGGAAGTTCAAGAAGCCACCCCACAGCTCCCACGGCATGACTGATGGGGTTTATTTTAGCCAAGTGGTGCGGCATGGCGTCACTGTTTTCTATGCAAACATCTAGGACAATCATATTTATATCTGCTGGTTTAATTGACACAAAACACAGTTGTCTACACGTCAGTGTCAGTGTTTTCCGACTGGAGATGAGTGAGAACAAACTGATGGAATAATAAGTAAGTTGTATATTATTCCATGGATTAACATACAAACAGACAGGCTGCAGTCAGAGCTTGGGGATTTAGTACATACATAGTTCCGTATGTGTTCATTCGTGGTTTTGGTGCCTTCGGTGGGAATCTACAATGTGGATGGTCATGAAAATAAGGGAAATGCATTGAATGCATGTGTCCAAACTTTTGGCCTGTACTGTAGATGATAATGCATATACAGTGCTATAAAAATGCTCGCCCCTTCCTGACTTC
The DNA here is from genome assembly GCA_029823295.1 of Pseudamia nigra. Lineage (NCBI taxonomy): Eukaryota > Metazoa > Chordata > Actinopteri > Kurtiformes > Apogonidae > Pseudamia > Pseudamia nigra. The sequence continues at coordinate 539 of JAQQAE010011531.1, read as the reverse complement.
TTACTTTTTTGTATATATGTCACACTTAAATGTTTCAGATTATCAAACAAATTAAAATAATAAATTGAAAAAAAAAACACAAGTAAACACAAAATGCATTTTAAATGGTTTTTATTTAAAAATAATAAAAAATATTTTTTTTAGCTTTGTTGGTGACATTTTTAATTCACTTGATTAATTTTTCTTCTTTTTTGCACATTTTATTGTGCATTTTTGTTGATTTTGTTCCCTTGTTGTGAGGGTTGGGTCAGGAAGGGCATCCGACGTAAAAAAAAAACCTATGCCAGATCAAACATGCAAATCATTGGTATTTGGCTATGGCGACCCCTGAGGGGAGCAGCCAAAAGGAGAAGAAGTACATAGGCAAAATGAAGCCGAATAAGAAACTAAACCAAATACACGGCCTGGCCAAAAAAAATAAAAAAAGGTCACCACCTGGATTTAACTAAGCATATAGGTACAAGCCTCCCATTGGATAATTTCTGCATGGGTGGTTATGTTTCAGCTGGCAACAAGTGATATAAGGATAGTGGGGAACC
>JAQQAE010011530.1:0-13574 GCA_029823295.1 Pseudamia nigra | reverse complement strand
ATTACTAAAATGATCCGCGCTAAAGGTGTGAAACGCGCCCAGGCGCGGAACGAATTGCCAGTGTGAGTACGCCCTAAAATGTGCAGTTTTACTATATTGCTGGGGGAGGGGTTGGAGGGGCAGCCAGAAAACCAGTCAGTATCCGGTGTGACCACCATGTGCCTCACACAGTACACCACATCTCCTTCATATAGAGTTGATCAGGTTGCTGATTGTGGCCTGTGGAATGTAGGCCCACTCCTCTTCAATGCCTGTGTGAAGCTGCTGGATATTGTCAGGAACTGGAACACCCTGTCGTATAGGCCGATCCAGAGCATCTCAAACATGCTCAATAGGTGACATGTCCGGTGAGTATGCTGGACACGCAAGAACTGGGATGTTTTCAGCTTCCAAGAATTGTGTACAGATCCTTGCAACATGGGGCCATGCATTATCATGCTGCAACATGAGGTGATGGTCATGGATGAATGGCACAACAACGGGCCTCATTATCTCATCTCTGTGCATTCAAAATGCCATCAATAAAATGCACCTGGGTTTGTTGCCCATAACATACGCCTGCCAATAGCACAACCCCTCCACCACCATGGGCCACTCGATTCACAACGTTGACATCAGCAAACCGCTCACCCACACGACACCATACATGCTGTCTGCCATCTGCCCTGTACAGTGAAAACCGAGAGAACACATCTCCAACATGCCAGATGTCATCCAATGTGAGCATTTGCCCACTCAAGTCGGTTATGGCGACGAATTGCAGTCAGGACCCAGATAAGGACGACAAGCATGTACAGTAGATGATCTTCCCTGAGACAGTTTCTGACAGTTTGTGCAGAAATTCTTTGGTTATGCAAACCATTTGTTGCCGCTGCTGTCCGGGTGGCTGGTCTCAGACGATCTTGGAGGTGAAGATGCTGGATGTGGAGGTCATGGGCTGGTGTGGTTATATGCGGCCTGGGGTTGTGAGGTTGGTTAGATGTACTGCCAAAAACTCTGGAACACCTTTGGAGACAACTTATGGTACAATGAACATCCAATTCACAGGCAACAGCTCTAATGGACATTCCTGCAGTCAACATGCCAATTTCACACGCCCTCAAAATTTGCAGCATCTGTGGCATTGTGTTGTGATAAAACTACACATTTTAGAATGTCCTTTTATTATGTCCAGCCTAAGGCACACCTGTGGAATAATCATGCTATCTAACCTACATCTTGATATGCCACCCATGCGCTGTGGATGGATTATCTTGGCAAAGAAGTGCTCACTAACACAGATTTAGACAAATTTATGAACAATATTTGAGAGAAATGGACCTTTTGTGAACATAGAAAAAGTCTTCGCTCTTTGAGTTCAGCTTATGAAAAATGGGAGCAAAGACAAAAGTGTCTATATTTGTGTTTAGTGTAAATTGTTTCTTATTTGTAATGCCGTAACATGTTCAAAATAAACCTTTGAAATGAAAAAGAAAATGAAATTCATCTGCACGTCAAATGGTTCTTATTGTTTGGGTTACTTTTTGCCACAAGAATGGACATCACACTAAATGTGGAGTTTTGCCTGTTGAAGTTGTTTAGTTCTATTTAGTTTTATTTACAATCTCACAAACAATAAACTAAAGGTGGATATTTGCAAGTACTACTCCCATAACAATTATGCATTTGCATTATGTTGATTTTGTTGATTGTGCATATGCGTGGTGATTACAAATGAAGTCAAGATAACAAACCAAAGGTGGCCTAAGACTTTTGGACAGTACTGTACATTTTCTATTTACTGAAAACCAGGCCAGTATCAGTCAGGCTGTTTCCGTTTTTGTTTAAATATGTTGCACAACCCCATTTTCAAGACAGTTGAGCCTTAAGTGTAAAATGTGTCAACTAATAGCAGCTACCAGTGATACCCCTCAGTCTCCTTGCCAGTCCTGATAGTTTGGTGACACTAGGTCTCTGCATTCAAGGGTAATAATGCTAAAAAGAAAGTCAGATAATTTGACCTTTCATATTTACCTCAGGGTTGAAATTAAACATTTGTAACTTGATTGAAATGTGGAGCTAATGTACTTTGCTGTAAATTTCCATTCAGGAACAATTGCACTAACTAGTCATAGTTTGATGCAGCCCACCACTGGGGCAACAACAATACCTCTTCAGCCTAAAGTTTGAGGTATAATAAAAAAAAAAGATTATAGTGATTTACATATTATTAAACCCCATTAATTAATTGAAATATCACAAAGACAACACATCATATGTCAAAAATGAGAAATCTAATGCTCATTATGCAGGGTTAAGTTTGTCATTCTGTTGTATTTCCTCCTCCTTTAAAAATGCTTGGAACTGAGGCGACCAGTTACTGAAATTTTGAATGCTATTTAAAATATTATTCTTAAATTGTCAGCATTTGATATGCTGTCTTTGTGACATTTTCAATTGAATGGAGATATTCAGTATTTTGTGCTTTAATTAAAGTTTACACAGCAGTTTAACCTTTTTGGAAATTATCTTGTATTTTTATTGCTGTTTTCATTAGGCTCTTCTAACATTCTTTGTTTCATTTGTTGGCACTTGTGAAGCACTTTGTGAACCTCAGAAAAAGTTTCCTATTACAGTATTAGTTTGCCTCCCTAATCCACAGTTAGCATGAAATCAAAGATGTAAAATACACGCTATACAAAACCAGCCAGTGTTTTAAAGCTACTTTTCCCCAGACATTATGCAGAGGCTGAAAAAAGCCTTGCGTTTTCTGAAAGCTGTCCAAGCCCACTCATCTTTCTTCTCCCTCCAAATGATGTTCCTTTCATAACTTTCCCACCTAGTAGAAGGGCTGTAATTAAAACTCTGAGTATCCATTGGCAGGTCCTTCTGGGACTGGCTGGGTAATATACTGTACATTAACAGTCAGGTGTTGCAGGAGAAAACATTCACCTGCCATCAGCACTTTGTTGTTAGAACTAAAACTGTTGATGCTGCAGAAATGAGAAAAGGGAGGCTGGAGCCGAGGTCAGTTTGTAATAACAGGTACGCTAGCAGAGGAAACCCTGCATGCATTTACATACTACAGCCCATAATGTTAGACATAACACCTTCAATGGGATGGAGTCCCTTCAAGGTGAGTGATCCTGAATATAATAAAGCTTTCTATATACAGTATATCTTTGTTTTGTGGTATTTATAGTAGACACATTTTCTACTTCAGGCAGATGCAAACAGAAATACAGTTGTCTGCAAAATACAAAGTACAATGTAGCGATTTCCCAAGCTGTTGATTTTATCAGAAAATAGATAAGTATGTTTTTGTGGATTCAAATAATGCTTTGAGGTTAGACAGTCTGACAAAAAGGATAACATCTTGGCAGAACAATTTGTCTGAAACAATTTAATAGGGCTGGAAAAACAAAACTTACTGTTTTTGTGTATAATGGTGTTGTACTGCAAACCTAAGCGGTACAGACAGAAAGCATAGAGCAACTGAAAGTAATTATTACAGATTATACTAATCTGCTCTAAAAGGTGTGTAAATGCTATTTAACATTACAATAAAACCATGTTTATTTCCCACAACACTCCACAGGAGAGGAACACAACCAAAGTAGGCAAAAACCCTCTCCAGATGAAAAATGTCATTTTTCCTGGCTGCTCTGGAGACAATGGAGAACCATAATCAAGCAGGTCCTGAATGTTGGCCCACTGTACGTGTGACACACAGCGGAGTGATAAATTATAATCCAGATTCAACAATAGACAGGCTTTGAAAAACTGTTTGGTGACTAAAAATCCTGTGTGTTACAAAAGATATACAGACACAGATAATAGATACTTAAAGGCTTTACACTGTTGTCAGAGGCCAAGTTTGAAAACCTGGACATGATTACACAGCTAACAGGGTTTGCTAAACACCACTGAAACAAAAACTCTGCTAAACTAATGGAAGTTTCCAATGACTTTATTTGGAGAAACAGCCTGAAGCCATTCGAACACTTATGTATGCATTAAATCAGTGACCCTTGTTGAGAAAAACCTTGACGTTTATTGAAAGTGCTGCGTCTCTGGTTTCGTTCAATAGGTGTTGCATTTGTTCATTTGCAGAGAGGGATTGCAGTCTCAACTGGCATAGAGGCACACACGCATAAACCACACAGACACACAAACATGTGTCTGTTTAATGGGCTGAGAGCCAGCAGTGTGATGATTTCCCTGGAGAGCCACCGTGAGCAAAGGGAACACTGACTGCTGCAAAGCCACAGGTAGGCCAGCATGGCACCACTGAACTAGGAAGGAACAGCTGCCCACCGACCCCCTGGGAAGTGGAGTCAACCTCTGAATGGATGGCTCAGGTGCTCAGGTGTGCGAGACGCACAACAGGACCTTTCAATACATCTGCCATGCCACCTTCTTCAGATTAACTGCCTCCTGCTGCCCTACCACTTACCACTAGCCTCTCGCCAGAATGGACTCTCTCAGTTTGTCTCTTGAGCCTCGGCGTCTATCTGAGGCACTTTATCCACACAGTCCACTGAAGCCCACTGAAGCAACATCCAAACATAAAGGCACCACATAAAAATATCCCCTCCATTTCCCTCTTCATTGCAACATTCTCCGAAAGAGAAGATACACCTTCTTTAAACTTTCAACACTGAAAAAACAACCACACCACAAGGCAGACATATTTTTCCTTGGTTTTCAAGGCCTGTTTGTACCTCTCTGACACACTTTGATTTTACTGTGAGGTGTTGTATCCACACACTATTTATTAGAAAAATCTTTGATTGCTTGAACCATAGATCATACCCAACATGACCTCGTAGCACTGGGCAAATTCATATTTCACAGTTTTCAATTTGCATGATAGATTTTATATAAACCTATATCAACTTTCACAGTATGGGGCCTTTAAGTTAAAGAAAAGACTGGTTATGGCAAGTAAGATGTTGTACTTCATACATTTCTTTTGTCATGTACTTACATTGCGTTTAAGTTTCTCTTGTCCCACAGTATTGCTGACCCTCCAATGGACATCCCCTTAATTACTATAGCCAGTGAATCTAATTTCCTTGTGCAGCTTGCAGAGACTGGAGAAGAGAAGAGCTAAGGAGAAGATGAAAGCAGCTTCATATCCGTTGTTAGCTGCAGGGTGAGTGAAAAAAAGGGCAGAGGAGTAACATCCACCTGTAGGAGAGTGAAAAAGAAACATCCAGGCCTTCAGGCTGCAGGACACCCTGCCAACCTGCTTAGGATGACAAAACCAGTGTCATCTTTTAAAATAATTTCTTAGGGGGTTTTTCATGGTTTACAGCATCTGTGTGTCTGAATGCTTTGAATCTGCAGTTTGGATTAATTCAATGCTGCAGTGCATATACGTAAAATGTTTGTGATGATTTTTATGTGTGTTTGTGATGATTTTTATTTAGGCATTTCTGTGTTTCTACTACATGGGACCTTCTGCCAAGCAAAATTATGTTATGTATCCTGTTTTGCTGTGGTTCCAAGCGAGCCAAGGTGAGACCAGAATCATAATGTAAAACAGGGGTGGGCAATTCCAGGTCCTGAGGGCTGGTGTTCCTACATGTTTTTCAACTGTCTCTGCCCTACCCACTGTTGATTACCTAGCTCAGGTGTGGTTGTGGTCAGTCAATCAGAAGCAGGATGATATAGTGGGTGGGGGAGAAATAATAGGTAGGGAAGAGACTTCTCGAAAACACACAGGACTCCGGCTCTCGTTGCCCACCTCTTATATAAAAGCATGAAGATGCCAATCCAGTCGATCCTGAATCGTACAGAACATTTTTAAGTGTTATGATGGTCTGTCTCTTTTCCATTGTTTTTGTTCCTCTTTCTCGCCATTTTTATAGCAACACAATGCTTTCTGCAGTACAATACTGTTCAAATAATGCACATGATGGTATGGTACCACAGCATGTTCCAACACTGCTTTTATGCCAACAGAGGGTGTTTTAATTAATCAAGCGAACTTGGGGCATCCCTAGGAATTGGTAGCACCAATGTTCAAGGCTTGATCAAACTCCATTGGTGCAGAACTGCTTTAAGTTGTTAACCCATGTGTTATTCCCTGAAAAAAGCTTTTTGTATAATTCTGAAATGCACATTATTTTTCAGTTTTGGGAAACCTTAACTTTTTTGTTAACCTCAGCACTTACCTTTGTACCTTTTCAAGCTATTCATTGAACTTGAATTGCTTGAATTTCAATAAAAACTGGAAAAATTGGTATGTTGTAAATCTTTTGACCAGTAGTGTATTTGATGAATTAGGACACATTCTCACAAGGGCCAATTGTCCCAAGTTGCACCAAAGAGCGTTAAGGCTCATTTACAGTATATGTTAAGTCCGCAAACGGATGCGGCGGGGGCTTTCCCTCCGATCTCAGTGTGCATTAGGTTAAAGTTTGGTCCATTTTGGAGGGGCTTATGGATCCGTTGTTAATGTAAGAAACTGCACAGTGCCACCGAAACCTGTGGGGGCGCTCTAGCACAGTACAGTTCACGTAAGAATAGAAGAAGAACAAAATGCAACTTAAAACACTGAAAGATTAACAGAAATGGCTCAACTTTTTTGAGGACAGTCTGTGCCGTAGACTATATATATTAGTGACATCTTGGAGGCAAAAGCAGGATGCATGTTTGTACAAACGGCGTACGATGTAGGGGATGTTAAGTAACTGTTAGTCTACAGACACGGTAAAACTTCACAAAGCAGTGTTAAACAAAGTCATATTACAGTGTTGTTAGTGTAAACACTTATCCACAACTGCAGTTGAGTGTATCTCAGGTAAAACTATGTCCAAATTGAATAAATACAAAACACGAAGGTCTGACTCGGCCTAACCCGTTGCCATAGCAACATGTAATCAAATCCTAGCACGGCAGTCATTTGTTGGATTATTTGCTGTAATATCTTAATAAAGGAGCAAAAAGTTAAAGATGGACCAGATCACTTATTAAAGAGAACAAGTAAAATGTCTGAGACATAATGACTCATGACAAAAAATTTTTCGCTTTGTATTTTCAGAGAGAAATCCAATGTAACTCCACACTAGAGAACAGTCTGAACTCCACACTGCCTGCTAGTGGATGTATTGTGTACATCCATGCCCACGTAAAGTCCATATTGGAATATAAATGCCAGCGACATTTGACAGCGTTTGATACACAATGCACTTGCGTAGTGTATAAATGGGTCTTTATCCCTATCACCACTCTCCCACTGGTCTGCCTCATATTGGCCCAGCACCAAGTAAGCATAGGTGTGGATACGTCGAAACATACAAGATCATGTCACAATACAACATATATAACTGAACTGATTGTATGGCTTATTTTTCAGTCATTTTTGGTAAGATGCAGACTTCTCCATTATGTAAAACAACAATTTTCAGTTTGATCACACTGCCAGCATGCGGAGGCAGCGGGAGATGAGTTTTATAAGATCAGGCCTATGACATGCATGTGTTTGTTTGTACTCAAGCATGAGCAACTGTTCTGCATCGGAGCACTTACACTACTCAGATGATCTGTACTTCAGGTATGAAGTGTGCTTGAGCATGGTAAGCATAGCCTAGTGAGTTCAGTGAGTTCTCTTACCATTTTGAACAGGAGAAAGGAATTTCAAACTAAATTCATATTTTTATATAAAATTTCACCTGACACACTGGACAAACACAATATTCAACCACTAAAATAAATGTTTTTGTTCAGGAATGCAAATAAATAACTGTAGTTTTCCCTCTTCATCAAAAAATAATAATGCTTTACTATTTTTCTGCACTTAGCAAAAGAAAATTCAATAATTCATGGATAACAACAATAATTACATGTTGACATTAAAAATATAATTTCATACTGGTGGATTAATCATTACATAAACAAAAAATATGATTTTGGTAAGTACCAGTTTGAGTTAGAGCAATTATGGTATAAATCTTATATTGAATGATGGGGTCTAATAAATGTGTTAAGCACTGTATGTCCAAAACATCTTCATAAAGCTGGAATAATACCAGCATATCTTGCATGTGTTATTTGGAAGATATTCCATTTGGAAAAACACCTAATTGTGAATATCCAACTGGAATATGCTATTTACATGATTCAAAATACCGCCATATTCAGAATAACGGGAATAGTAGTGTACATGTTTCATGTGGTCAGCAAAGCGTTAGTGTTGCTTGTGTCTGTGTCATTAGAATGAAATGACATAATGTAAATATGAATCATAAATGTGAGTAAAACCTATAACATGTAACCTGTCCTGTAAAATGTGCAATCTGTCTGAGTAACAGCAGACAACAACTCCCATGATGCCACGCTATCGTACACTGTCATCTGCATCTACAGCCTATGTTTTTATTGCAGCACAAATTTACATATTGCACTTTTAAGTTTGAAGCTTATACATACATTATTGTTGTTGGTTAGTGCGCTGCGGTTTTGTTTCTCCATGTTATTTCTTATAGACTTTATAATAGACTTTAAGCAGTGAGAGAGGACACAGGAGGATGCAGGCTGGAAGTTTTATTGCTGTGGAGACAGAGGTGTGAACTGGAGCGGGTGAAGTGGAGGGGGAGGGCTAACGACGGCGAGGGAGGCTGATTTGGAGCTTGTAATGCTATCTCCACGCTCTGCTGGCCAAACAGGAGCTGATAGGGCAAATGTGCTTCTGCTCAGGTGTGCTGAATTATTAAATAGACAGATAGAGGAGAGGCCAGGGAACATTAGCCTCCCTGACTGGCTGCGGCTTCAACCAGTCAGTCACACTGTGGTCAAGTTTGTGCATTTTAATTTGTGTGTGTAAAAGACATTATACACTGGTTATCTGTAAAACACTGTACTACTCTAGTCAAATGTCCTCTGTGGTGCTGAAGGCTCATGACTTCCAAAGGCATATACAAGTGTTAGTAGAATATTCTAGTTTAAAAACTGTCCAAAACCTCATGTGTTACTCCTCTATTTAGCTGCACATCACATTTAAGGCTAAAAAGTTACTTATTCATTAATTCCTATCCTCTATAGGAATCAGCAACCGAGCCTGGAACTAAAAGCAAAATAGAGCACCTACTACATTTTCTAGATCATCCCACCACAAAAGCATCAATCATAACCAATTATGAGTATATGAGGGACACATTTTCATTCGTTTTAGTCAGTAATGAACAAAATAAGCAATAAAATGAGCAATAAGTAGCAAAAATACACTTTAAAATTCATTATAGACTGGCATAACATCTAAACTTGTACTACAGGTTTAATTAAATGACTAGTCACAAAATATTCCTGCATTTTATTCTTTAAATGTGAAAGATAATATGTATAAGAATAAAGACTCACTAAATAAAAGAACCACTGTATCAACAAAATTAATAACATCACAAAATGAACGAATTTGAACAAAATGTCCCAAAAATAAACAAAGTAATCAAATAAATTAACAGCAATGAACAAAATTAAGAAAATGAACAACAACAGAACAAAAATGAACAAAATAATCCAGAAAATTAACAAAAATTAATCCAACAATGATCAAAACTGCTACTATTTGTGTAAAGCATTTATTTTTAAAGACTCAAAAGTTACATGCAAATTTATATTTATACTTAGAAATTTATACTATTGCTGGTAAACCCCATGAATTTAAACTGTTTCATCTATATTACTGCTAATATTGAGGTGAAGCCCCCCATCTTCCGCCTCACCCCATTCGATAATAAAAGATTTAAATACACTTGGAAAACACAGGATCTGGACCAGTACAGTATACCATGAGCAAGATATACATACAACCTCAGTTCAACATCAAGACTGCTGCAAGTCAGGTGATGGAAGAAACACTGCAAAAACACTGCTTTATGGACAAACGTCACATCCAAGGAACAAAATTAAAGAGTGTTTCTCATCAGTCAGATTTGTGTGTCATCATCCACCTCCTTATCCTATGTAGTAACAGAGACAGAGTGACACGTGTCACGTCAAAGTGGGGACATATTTACCTGTTGCTTTTGTCACCCATTGCATTCTTACAGATCTCATTATCTTCAAAGCTGTGGTGCCTTTCATGGAGTTGGATATGTTCGACAGAGGAGTGGTCAATTGGAATTTTGTTGCACAAAGGCGTTGTCAGTTCTTCCCCAAAAGTTTGTTTTAAGATACAGGACTACTCACAATAAGTCAGGTGTGACCAAATCCCACATGTTGAGAATTATCATAAAGGCAACCTGTTACAATGAGGTCCGGCTAGCTTAGCTATGAGCCTGTTCTCTAAGCTCCCAAGACAACACCCTGTAACTAACCTTCACAGGACCCTGGGTGTTTGTACGGAACCTGAGTTATGTTCTACAATAGCCCTGAGTGAGGTGTTTTGACCATATCCTATTGGAGGATTAAGGTGTGTGCTTGCAAAACTCAGTACAGTCAGTGTCCAATAGGGCTGAATCCAAAAGAGAGTCACTTCCCATAGAGTGCCATGTTAATATGTTCAGTTTTATTGCAGAAATAAACATGTTTACAGCCTTGCACAAACAGTGGTTTGGTTTATGCATTCCTTGATCATTGTGCAGGAGTTGAACATTTGCAAAACTCATCCAAATATGTGGTCGAAACACTGCTATTGGTGCATAAATAGAGGGACTTTGACACATATGTCAGATCCAGAGGCTTTACAGTTTTTCCAGCCCACTTTAGCTCCAGTCTCTCCACATCTAATTTGCTTCTTGGATCAGAGATATAGGCAGGCGGTGCCAACTTAGTGGCACCAGTGGCTCCCACTTTGAGCTTCCAAACCCATCAGAAGTCTGTGGCTAGTGTCATAGGAAGTTTGTCCTTCTTTTATATTTGGCCTCTAATGTAACCCAGAAGAAGGTCTCTACTATCTTCATTAGCCTGAGGTCAATGCTAAGTGGTCAGTACATGAGCTGTGAAATGTGTTTAGCATCACTGAATGCTTTCACATGTACGCAGCTGTATGTAACATAAGTTAACATTAATTGGAAGACATCCTGTAGTCAGCTGCTGATGGGAATACTGATTCAATGCAATGGCGTAAAAAGGGAGGGGAGGAGTACAGGGGAGAGGGTGAGGGCAGCAGGGATCATAAAACACCAAGAGGGGAAACATCGTTAATGTGAGGGAATATTAACACTGTAAAACCAGTCAGGAGAGCAAACATATGGAATAATGTAATTTTAATTCTTGGTAATAGCCCCCACCTGGAGAATTATGTGAATAAATGGAAAAGGTTCATATTTTGCATTGCACACTTCTGGTACTATTTCAGTTAACAAATATTACCACAAAAATGCACTTTCAATATCCATAGGACTACTTTCAGAGGTGAATAAATATTTTACAGATTTATCATAATGAATAAACATGTCAGGCAATGTATACATTTGTATTACTGCTATCTTTTTAATAGTTTTGGATGAAAACGGAAGCCAAAATCAGGCTTCAGGTGCACAAAAAAACACATTTTAGCTTTTAGTCTTTCCAGGGATTTGTTGGCAATAAAACAGAACACACTGCGTAATTCAATATTCACCAGTCTCCCATTCCAAATATTGAACTCTAAAGTGATCGTTAAAATATAAACAGATTTACTTATTTTCCCATAAGTTAATTAGCAATGCAGGTTTTCTGAAGTTTGGATTCTACTACCCCTTTCACACAGAGTAAAATTGTGGAAAAAAAACTACCAGTCTGTTTTTCATTGTGAACAGTCTAGAGCTAAGGAAGAACACATATTGCGCAGAAAAGAGGGTTGATTCTGGAAGATTTTAGTGTTTAACGGATTTCAATACAAAGTTTGTGTATCTGTTTGCTAGGTAGTGCTTCTTACATTAAAGAGGCCAATAGCCCAGGAAGTGGTCCACTTGAAGTTAAGGAGGAACTGAAATAATATTTGAATCCAAAAGTTAAAAGTAAAAATCACTGTGGCCTCAAGTTCACCCATTTTTCTGAATGCACTGTCACAGGAACACCTTCGCAATTATTTGTCAAACATGGTGCAAATATTTAATTCAAATCAAAGATGAACAGAAACAATTTTGGCCAAAGCTCAAAGGTTGAATCTGGTGTGACCTACTCATTTTTATGACTTCAATGGATCAGATTATTTTTTTCAAAAAGTGCACAAATACAGTATGTACTAGTAAGAGAAGCATTCAGAAAATAATTGGTCTTTTAGGCTCACCACAGCCCACGTCATGTTTCTTAGTAGCAGGTAAGATATCTAATTTTATGGTTTGGTGAAACTCTGAGCTAGGACTTCTAGGACAGACTAGTAACAGAAACAAAGCCAAAGAGAAATGGTCAATAAAAAGGTCAAGTAGACAGCCATGTAAGCATGATATGCCACACGAATGTCATAAATTGTACTAACTAGTTAATCCAAAAGGTAAAAATTATCTGTCAATACTTCAGCTCAAAAATGAACTGAAAATATTTTGGTGGCCAAAGGGCAATGATTACATTAAGTATTGCATTAAATGCATCCACTTGCCGTATGTTCCGGGTTATATATCGCTCTGGACCTGCCACTGTCCCCGGAGCGGGTCGCAAGTGGCCGGGCGGAAGCAAGAGCTCGGGGCTCGCCTCCCCATCTCACCGGGTAAGTGACGCGCAAATGTGTCGGTGCCAACACATATGGTGTTAAGCTGATGGCAGGTATGGTTGTTAGCGGTGATGTCTACATTTTAAATTGTCAGTAATACAGATGCAGGTGCACAAGTCTAGAGTGACCTCTAGCGGCTGTCAGTGTGACAAACAACGAACACTCAAAATAATTTGTATACATGTCACTGTGGTGTATTTGTCGCTCCCCTATCCAGACTATGAAAAAAAAATGCGACATATAAGGCGGAAAATACGGTATACACATGCAATGTCTTAGGAACAACTTTTTTCAAACATGGAACAGATAGAGTGCCCTCCGAAGGTATTGGAACAGCGAGGCAAATTTCTTTATTTTTGCTCTACACAGAAAACATTTGTGTTTGACATCAAACAATGAATATGAGACAAAAGATCAGTGTTTCAGCTTTTATTTCCAGGTATCTACATTAACATCGGTTGAAGAACTTAGAAGATAGCATCGTTTTTAATGAAAACACCGACATTTTAGGAGAGCAAAAGTATAGGAACAAAATACATTAAAGTGAATAATACTTAATATTTAGTGTCAGATCCTTTACTTGCAATAAATGCATGAAGCCTGCAACCCACTGACATCACCAAACTTTTGCATTTTTCTTTTGTGATGCTTTTCCCGACTTTCACCACAATTTGTTTCAGTTGTTGTTTGTTTTGGGGGGTTTCTTCTTTAGCAGGTAAAATGCATGTTCAATAAGGTTTAAGTCTACAGATTGACTTGTCCAGTCTAAAACCTTCCACTTCTCTCCCCTGATAAACTCCTTGGTTGTCATGGCAATGTGTTTTGGTCGTTGTCTTGCTGCATGATGAAGGATCTCCTGATCAGTTTGGTTGCAGCTCTCTTCAAATTTGCAGACAAAATGTTTCTGTAGACTTCTGAGTTCATTTTGCTGCTGCCATCATGTGTTACATCA
>JAQQAE010011529.1:0-13574 GCA_029823295.1 Pseudamia nigra | reverse complement strand
TGGATTTTTTTTTTACATTCTGTCTCTCAAGCTTGATGTGAACCTATGATGAAAATTACAAACCTCTCTTATCTTTATAAATGGGTGAACTTGCACATTTTTACATTTCCCAATAATTATTGTCCCCACTGTAAGCCTCAAAGTCAGTATGTATGTGGTGTTATTGTGACATGATCTATGTACTGACCTATCCGTGCCTCAACCAATATGAATATGGACCAGCGGTGGAGTGGGAACAATCGCACATTGCTGCGGCTCAGGGGTACATTCTTAAACTACGAAACAGGGTCTTTGAGCTCTGTCTTCTCCTTAGCACTATCACACAGTATGACATGGGCTAGCCAGAGGCTGGAATGCACTGTATTTCTTTACAGAGTAGAAATGTGTGGCTACCGTGTAGCGCAAGACAGTTACACTTCCTGTTCTTCCTCTTCAGTTAGACAGTGTAGATGCTTCTCACTGTATCACTGTCATCCACAGGACAAGTGCTACTTCACATTCTGCTTCATATTCTCACTCAATATGTTCCCTGTGGGAACTTGGTGCGCTTCTGTACCGTATTGAATGCCCTGTTCCAAAAAATCTGAATCCGAATACCGTTACACCCCTAGTTCTAATACATTTTCCTAATAATTCTCTGTATTTTTTATTATCATGTTGAATGGCACTCTGACAAATGCTAGATTATTTTTTGAGTCACTTCTACATTAAAGTTCAAATTCTCAGTCTAACATGGCCATTTAATAGTAATAATGTAAACTAAGATAATTGTTGATTTCATAAGCACTATCAAGGCGAAACAAAATCAACCTTAGCTATCATGAAGGTATAGTTTTAAAAAACATGCAGTAGACAAGTGGAGAGAGGAGAGATGTGCCCTAGCTTCTGTTTATATTCTGAATCTAAAACTGTTGTGCAGAAATCTGTTCTTTATACTCTTGTTTTTTACACTCTACATTTAATCTTTAATCTGCTGCCTGGCAGCACATGTGAACATTTGTTAAACTAAATTATTAATGTGTTGGTACCACAGATTGCTTGGGGGGCGTGTGCGCTTGTGCTAACGGGGAACGTAGTCATCTTCGGGACCATCCTGGGATTTTTCCTGGTCTTCGGATCCAACGACGACTTCAGTTGGCAGCAGTGGTAAACCGCAGAGGGACCTTAGTCTGAACTGTTTTTATTAGCATTACAATTATTATTGGTATTACTGTTTTGGTTCTTGTTGTTGTTATTTATATGATGACCGCCCATTCATAGACTCTAACCAAACCAGTGCAATACTTTTTTTTTCCTGCCTACATCAAAGTGAAGTGACAAAAGTTGGATGGAAAATGCTGACTTTGATTTGGATATGTTCTCGTTTCATTTTAAGCCAAGCTGTCTGACTTCTATGTTGTGTCGTCGCTCCATCTGCTTATGTCAATTTCATTTTGTAACTGGCTGGTGAAGAACTGCTTTTGTTATCTGTGGAATATATTGTAACCTGACCAAAAGGACCAGGTCACAGCAGTGTGACCTCCGGACTCCACTTAGCAGATTCTTTGAAGGAGATTTTTTGATACTCAGTGCACATTCATGGGTGCGAGTTGAGTGCAAGAAGGCAGACAACTGATGGAAAATATGCACAGTGTGAACTCAGATTTCACTCGTCATCGTGGCAAAACATGTTATTTAATGCAGGTCTCATTAAATGGAAACACTATTATTTTTATGCTTGTCACAGTACAGGGTGATACTTAAGCTGTTTAAAAGCAGATCTATATTAACTGATATCAGTACTTGTGAGCTGTTTGTGAACAGAACTGTGCTGTTATCGCCATCACTACACTTCGCATGTTTTCCTGTTACATGTCTTCATGTGGCTCAGTGATGTGTTAGGTTTTTATTATGGCTGTTGTGTCAGGTGGGATTTTCCCTAAGCAGAGAGTTTGCTCCTTGTCAGTTTGTTCCCTCTATTGAAGGTGCTGGAGAGGCTTTATTCAAAGCCCTGGATCACACCACACAGATCAAATTTAACTGAGTCACTGATGTCCCATGTGCCATCATGACACAGACTGCTTATCCTTCATATTATTTGGCTTATCATGGCTCTTCACTCTAGGGCTGGGTTAAAAAAAAAAGTCTGATTTGATTTGATCTGCGTTGGAGTGATCTGACATCAACTAATATAAACCCAAGAAGTATTTTATATAAATATGCCTTTTCCTGTGGATGAGTAGAACTTGAACTTTAACCCTGTCACTTCTGACCTAAAGAAAATACTGATTTTAGCTTCTGTGTAATGTTAAATGAAAGTATAGTTATTTATCACATGGCTTGGCCAAATACTCACTTCTGATTGGTCAGTGATGACTGGGAACATTCTGTTTTTTATTGAACAGATCATTGTCATGGTTTTGATCATAGAATTAGAAATACACTTTAAATCCTTATTGGTTGGCATTGATCCTCAGCAGGTTGCCCATGTAAGAAGTGGGATAATATACAGTTAGCTGGCACTGCAAAACACAGCCAGTGTAACTGCTTTGGGATGAATTCCTACTTTAAACAATATATTGAAGAATGTACCACATTCGGATACTCTGTACAATTTACAACATTATTTCTCTAAGAATCACTTTCCCGAAAAACTTATCACATTGGGATTTTGAATTGATTCAGGATATCAGTGGTGACACCCAGCCGTATTTACCTCAGTATTTGTTAGTATCAGCCTCAAGTCAGAAAGCATGACAAGCCTGCAGCCACTGCAAGTGTAGGATTAACGTGAAGGCACAAGCCTTGCTGGAAACCCGGCCAAGCTAAGGCTACTTATAACCAAGGCGTCACTAACAGCTCTTAAGCTTTTAGATGTGACTGACTCCTTCAAAGTAGAAGAATTTGCCACACTGCTCAGAGTGACTGATAGATTTTTCTGTAGAAGCACATTCGGTCCAGATTTGGCCAACACGCTGTTGCACATCCTCACACAAGCAATTTTTTTTTTTTTTTAATTTCAGTGTTACTTTGTTCTCGGGTTCATGTGAAAGACATTTGTACATTGGTTTGTTTAATCTGTTACAGCTCTAGATGTGTAGTAAATCATGTGTAGCTCTTTTACATTAACTGCATTGGAAGATGATGAGAGTGAAGTGAGTGTTAAACATTCACTTTTAGATGCTGTTTGTTTTAGATAAAAGTATGAAAAGGGTGATTTCTTTAAGGTATAAGTAGGACTGGGTAAAAAAAAATTTGATACTGGTACCAAAACTGGTACATTTGGTTCCTAGCAGTTCCAATACCAATTTTCAATACTTATTTTTTCACTTTAACAGAAAGAAAAATACATTATACATACGTACATAATGTTAATCTCTTTAAAGGTCTCATATAGTGACACTTAAATTTATATCTTTAGTGCTTATATGTGTCTATAAAACACTTCTTTTCCTTAGGTTTTCAGGGTGTCTTTGTAACTTTGCCACACATATTTTGATTGCATGCTGAGATGTCGTATCCACCCACCCCACTTCCAATCAGTAAATAGTCTGATTATAAATATAGTAAGCAGGTCAATCACAAGATGACCTATACTTTTTGTGTCAGGAATATTGTGAGCTGGTCATGGGGGCAGAGCTCATACTAGCTGGAATATTTCTACGAGCTCTGACCTATGGTCAACAGATAGGGTAAGAAGCTCGGTACCCGAGAGGAGCTCAGAGTAGAACCACTACTCCTCCACATTGAGAGGAGCCAGATTAGGTGGCTTGGGCATCTGACCCGGATGCCTCCCTAGGGAGGTGTTTCAGGCATGTCCAACTGGGAGGAGGCCCTGGGGCAGAACCAGGACACGCTGGAGGGCCTGTGTCTCTTGGTTGGTCTGGGAACGCCTTAGGGTTTCCTTAGAGGAGCTGGAGGAAGGTTTTGGGGAGAGGGAAGTCTGGGCTTCTCTGCTTTGGCTACTGCTCCCAGAACCCAGACCCAGATAAGTGGAATGATGGATGGATGGAATTTTACTGGCTCATTTACCACAGTTTCATTTAACTTATATAAACTTATGTGTTTCAGTCAAGTGTTTTTCAGTTGAAGACATTTTAAGACTTTTTTAAACATAATTTTATTTATTAATGTGTAAAATCCATGTGTGGGCTGCATTAACTTAGATTTACTGGATTTACTTGTTAGGTATTTCATTTTTTATGAAGTGGTATCTAAAGTATCAAATTTCACTACCCAGTCCTATGTACAGTACAAAGTCTAAGATTTTAAAGTGTCCTAATTTCTCTCATCATGTAACAAATAAAGTGTGTTTACAGACAGTGCAAGAGGTGTTAGTTTCCATTCACACCAGTTTCTCCAAGGGTTTAAAGTCACTTCACATTTTAAACTTCTGTGCTTTTATTTGCTCCTCAGTGAAGGTACTGAATGTAATGGAAGCCCTGTGAAGACAGCAGCTTGTTGGTTTCACTTCAAAACATACACCACTAAGCTGAAAAACTACTGATATGAATAATGTGTATTAATTCTGAAACACCACTCTCTGTAAATGAAGCGCTCTGAACAGGCGGTAATGTGTTCACTGGTATAGACTGTGAGCTTGTCTCTGTTTGGACAGGTAGGGTAACTCCATGTTGTGTTCCCGAGGTATGAACGTATGACACTGTGTGATCTTTAAGATAAATCTGTCTGTTTCTAATGTTAACCCCGAAATGTGACAGAATCTGGTGTGCAGATGAGGAATGAGCTTTTCTGTATTTCTGTTTCAAGAGGAGATGTTCTGTTTTTCTCACAGATGCAGGAGGATATTGTATTTATTTATTTGATCAGACACTTTGTGTAAATGTTTAACGCCATTTTCTACCTACAACTTTTGTGTTACAGAGGCTGACGTCAGCATGGTGGTTTTCTTTTTTTAAATAAAGGCCATTTTTGAACATCCTCTCTATTGAATGACTACAAATGCGTTCACTTTGTTACTAGAACCGCAGGTGATAAACTGCACAGGAAATAAGCTGATGTTTATGTAGAACTATGCAAATAGACAGATGTGAAAACAAATCAACATGATATGATTAATGTTAGATTACACAAATTATAAGAAATAATATTTTCCTAACAAAGTTAAATTGCCAAACCAACATTGCACACTGTTTTGAACATCACACTATGTTTAAGGCACTTTGAATAATGACCATGTGGCTTTGTGACCTTTAACCCATAGTTACCCACATTTTAGCCCATAGAATCCTCATTTATGTTTTACAGCAGGCAGTTTTCAGCAAACGCCTGTAAATCCAGTGAAAACCACAGAAATTTAGTAATTAGGAAATCCAACCACCCAAAGAGAAGCATAACATGATAACACAAACCTGTTTTTTTTTTTATTTAAAGACAGTTCACATGATAGATGTGGACTGTCATTACAAATTAGTTCATGTTTTACTGTTTAAATGCTAGTTATGTAAGTAACTGTTGAATAAGCACTAGTCATATCCAGCCTGTGCTTTTAAACACTGCAGGTATCACAACTGCATCTCCATACTGTAGTTGTAGCTATAATTTCTTGCTGATTGGAATTTCTTCCATCTTGGTCCAATTAGTGCCTTAAATTAATGATAGTTTGTTTTATTTTAGCATCAAATACTTTTGGTCTTTAAAATCAACTCTCTAAATAAACCCAATTGACTTCATTCTCCATGATAATGAGACCATGGTGATGAGGCATCAGACTGAAGCTTTTTGGCTCCATCTGCTGGTAGAAGACCTGATAAATCCGTGGGTGACCCCTGCACCATGAGCACTAGGGCTGGGTGATCTAGCCAAAACTTTTTATCCAAGTTTAAAGGTTGATTTTTGTACCTGACCTTTGTGGTTGTAATTTATTAGTTAATAAAATTAACTGGACAAAGCAAGGTTTGAAGATTTGGGTGTAAAATATTGTTGCAAAACAGTCATAAAAGATGCAAAAAGACCTAAAACATGAAAACATTAGGAAGATGCAAACTGTCACAAAAAGATGCAAATTGACAAATACATGCAAAAGGAAAAAAAAAACCCCTCAAAACACATAAAAGATGAAAACAGCATAAAATAATGCAAAAAGATATCTATAAGACACAAAAAAGCCACAAAAACACATAAAACACCAAAAAGATACAAAAATGATGTAAAAGACAAAAAACAATGCCAAAAGATACAAAAAGATGAAAATGTTTTGTTTCAGATTTTGTTATATTTAAAAAGTTAATTTTATTTTTGATTTAATGGAGTATCACAACCTGAAATCAAAAGTACATTAAATGACCATAATGTAAGCTGTAATCATGAACAGTGTTAAATCATGATCTTCAAATATTGCAAAACATATATGACAGTAAAAGTACCGCAATTATTGAGTTGTCACTCAGCTCTAATCAGAGACGTAGCATGTCCAGTTTTAAAATCTGAGAATAGGATTACAGTATGTTTTACATTTATCGACATATTTAGTAAAGCAAGCTGCAAAGTCACTCCAGACAGAATGGGCACAGCTATACTTTGTCTTGCTTCTCAGCTCCGTTTATCAGCTTTTCTAGTCAACATTTGATAAAGAATGTGCATCTATTAATGTGCTACAAAATTAGACAATCCTATAATCAGCACTAAATTTAATGTACAGAAAATGTGTAACTTCAAGATGAAGGTCTTTCAAAAATATAAAACAAAGGGAAATATCACCAACCTAATACCATTTTAACTGAATGTTTACAACTGGCGACTTGTTCAGGGTGAACCTCGCCTTCACCCTTCGTCAGCAGGGTCACTGTCCAGCCCCAGTCTGACTCTTTCAAGGATTAAGGGGAAGAAAATGGATGAACCTCAGGTCTTATCAAATCTTATTGTAATTCTTCTTGTTCTTGTGCTTCCACCTCTGGTTAGCGTTATTTTATTCAACTCCTTCTTTATGACATCTCAGAGAAATGTTGCATTTAAAAAAAAACCCTTGGAGTCACTAGAAAATGTGTTGTAATCCTGGAAACCGGCCTATTTTTCTGAATGGCGTGGAAAACGTGATTTGAATGAGTTCAGTCTTCAACAACTACAGTGGTAAAATGCAACATATAGCACTAATGTGACTCCAAAAACATTATTATTATTTCATGTTCACTCAACAAAATGAACCAACAGTAACAAAATCATTCAAGGACATCTAAACAATTAAAAGGGAAACAACCAAGACCATAATAATAATGGATTGAATTTATGTAGCACTTTTTTCAAGACACCCAAAGTACTTTACATTGAACCCATTATCCATTCACATCTGTAGCCATGGCTGCTCTGGGGCAGACTGATAGAAATATCCACACCAACAGCTTCTCTGACCAAAACTAAGCATTCACTCTCATTCATAAGGTGGTTGATGTGTCTTGCCCAAGGACACAATGGCAGAATGACCAGGATGGAGTTGGGTTTGAAACTCCAACCCTCTGGTGACTGGTCAGCCCCCTCTACCTCCTTCCTACTACTGCCCCAAAATTAATAAAATAACCGTATTTGTACTGAACAAAACAATCAAGAAAATGAACAAAGATGATGAAAAATAATCCACAAATCGATAAAAATGAGCACAAAATATTCCACAAGATAAACAAATCTACATTTTCTACCAGATAAGTTCAGTTCACAGTAAAAAGGACAAACATTATGTGCAGCTACAGCTTTAAAGCTTATTAGACATTAGGTCTGAAGTAATTAAGATCTGAAGAAACCAAATGCATGACTGACGACTTTTGAAGACTTATTTTTGTACAACTGAATTTAAGATATCTTTAAGAACTGTATACTGTCTTTATTAGTATTTTTACTTAAGTGAATTGTCTGAATACTGTCTCGCTTTTGTTATTCACAATATTATATACAGTATGACTTTCTCATTAACACGTCTTGCAATCCTGTGTCTAAAACTTGTAACTTGAGGGTACTGATGTAAAAAGTGTTATTTTGCTAGACACAACATGCCTGCCTCGGCTACAGCTCGCACTGCCTTCAGGGGCTATTTTTTCATAACATCATCTACATATCAATCCAGATCAAGCCTTCAATTTATGCATGTGTGTGAACATGCGGTTGTTTTCCTGTTTTTACAAGCAGCAAATCAGGTGCCAACAAAAGAGACCAGGTCTGAACACAAACGCCCAACGCCTCCGTGTTATGACAACAGCAGCTTAGATTAATGCTTAAACCTGCCCTTCACAGCTGCACACCAGGTACAGTATGTGTCTCCTGTCAGACAATTTGCACAGGGGGAATTAAATATTGAGCCAGTAGTTTATGTTCTGTCCTGTAGGACCATACGGGACACACCTGCTTTGTCCTTATCACCATGGGAATCTGCAGGAAAACTTAAGAAAGGGCAGATCAAATTAGTGCCGCTCACACACGGATGAGCATGAGGAGGTTTTTTCGAGCACACAGGGATGAAGACTTCAGCCAGATCCAGTATTTGACAGCAAAATGTACCCGCCTGGCACATGATAAAGGTAAGGCATGCACCTGGAGGCCTAAGCTGGAAGGATTTAGATTTTAGAGGCGTTATTGCAGCACTAAGTTACAGTCTGGCGTTCACAGAAAATGAGTAGAGAATTTGGATTTTCACAACAGGTTTCAGTGTTTTCTTCGACTGCAGTTTCAAAGCTCACAACTCGAGTCAAGAATGAAACTTTCCCCTTTTAATGGTAAAAAAAACTTGTGAGATCCAAAGCATTACTGTCACACTGTGACTTTTTTGGATCAAAATACAAAAAAACTTGATGCACAGCTCTTTCATAACCAAGCTTTATACACCCATAACAATATACACTGTAGATCAATATAGATAGCTCATTCAAAGTAAACATATGCTTTTTTCCCGTCACTTCAGCTGCAGAAAAGGTCTTTTTTTTATCAGGATGGAGAGAAAGATCAATAGTCTGAATAAATGAGATACCGTCATTGTAACTGCATCATGCACAACAAAATTCAGACACACAGCCTGAAAAGGTGTTCAGTGCATTAAAAACATGCACTCAACATTCCCACATACATATACAGCATGAGCGTAGAGTTATTAATAACTGCATATACTGTAATACAGTGAAAGACATTGCAGAGTTACACCGATACTAGCTGTGTAATTTCTTTGGAGCTTAATTTCAGCAATGGTCTTTGTTTCCTGGAAACAAATGTTGAGCTCATTAATATTAACTCATCTGAAGTCATGCAAAAATGGATATTTTTTTATGAAATCATCACAAAGTCTGAACCTGGCACAAAGCAAAGACTAAAATGGTAATCCTTAAGCAAAGTACAGCCTCAAATCAGAAAAAGGTTAATAAATGATGGTTCTGCATGCCGCTCTATCATATGTTGGGCTCAGGCTTATGCCCTTAAGACAGAAATTCCTTCATATTCCTCAAAACCTTTAATTCTGTGTTGCACCACTGAAGGTCAAATACCAAATTCCATTTTTTCTTTGAGGAATGTTGTTTTTAACCCTTCCAATGGTTTTCCTCATAGCTGCATGAGAAAACTAATGACCCTTACCCTGTTTTTGCATCTGGATTATCAAGATCTGCTGCTTTTGTAACAAATATTGAATGTGCATCATAACATTTTTACCCTCAGTAATAGTTAAATTTTATGTTGTATGTGTTGCATGCCTGAATGTGAGGAATGGATGTACACTGGCAAAAAATAAAGCAGAACAGACAAAATATTGAGAGCCTCACTTCATATTTTCTGCAAAGTAAACCAAGTCAAAGTAAACATATTGATCATTCTGGTTTTTGTGCATTTTACATGTCCTCCAACTTTTTTGATGTTTAGCTGTATGTGTATGTGCATCAAAAAACTGCAATACTTGAGTGAATTGTTACAAAGGAATATCAGAAATTGGCACATTTTACAGTGCATAAATATAATGAATAATGGAGAAGACAAAGACAGAGACAACTAGAGAGCACTCAGAGAGCGCAGACCTTTGCCAAGGCAGCTCAGTTTCTCTTTATAGTAATAACCTGCTACGCTCATTTCTGCATAATGCTATTGCAACCAAAAGTAATATTCTTACATGTATTTGACCCTCACTATTGGATTCTTAGAGCATGGAAACCTACCATTACCATTTGGAATCACATACACATCATTATTAGTTCAATAGTTATTCACAAATATTTCCATAATTATGGTTTTCTTTTGGATCTAGCTCTATAAATGTTAAAGATACATCAAATCCGTAGGCACATTATTGAATGAGCAGATTTTGTGCTACAGTCTGGTGTCAATTTCATATCTATAGCTTTATTTGTTCCCTTACACAGTCAAAATCAGAATCAGAATGTTCTTTTATTGCCAAGCATGCATACACATACAAAGAATTTTACTTGACATGAAGGTGCACTCATGTTGCGCTCCAAAATGACAGTAAGTGGTATGGAACAAGGAACACATGCTGATGATGGCTACCATATGTTTGTTTTGTGATCAACTCAGACGCATGTAAATACAGCCATTGATTTACTGACATATTATAGCTGTATATGCAGGATTTCTGCATTTATCCAGGCTTGTACATGTATTTACTCACTTGTTATTGTTTGGGTGCCTTTAATTTGCATGCAGATTTTCACAGCTTTCATTTTAGCTTAAGTCCCTCCTCTGTTCCTCCACTTTTGCCTTCTCCCCTTTTCTTGCTCACCCCTCTTTCTCTGTTCTGCTCATTTTCCCCTCTCACTCTATCTCATACCCTCTCTATTTCTAATGAGATGACATGGCTTCAGTGTTATTCTTCCACTCAGTGACAGCCTCTCTGTTGCCAATTAGTGGTAGAGTCGCCAGCTCTCTGTTTGCCTTCAGAGATTACATCTCTGTTTGTGTACACAACCCACAAATGAGATGATCCACTCAAAGGCCGGAGATCTAGGCAACAAATGTAGAATAGCAAGAAACCGTATGACTGTGTAGTCTCTACATATATATATATTTGCTCCATTTGGGTGTGTTCATCTGTGTATTGTTATGTGGAGAGGATGCTTTTGTGTGTTCTGTGGCAGTTTGTTTTTGTGTTTGTTTGATTGTCCCTCAGTTGCCATTTTAAGTGCAGAATCCTTTCTACCTTCATCCCGTCAAAACTGGAGGAAAAACAAGAGGGAACTGAAAAGAAATAGACCAAAAAAAGGAATTTGTACCAATCTCTTAGCAATTATACTGTTGTAGGAAAAATTATGCAACAATTTAGGGAAAGGTGTTATATATTCACTCTATATCTGGTATTGAAGTTCTTCAGAGGTCAGGAATTAATCTGTCCAGGTACAGGACCTTTCCAATGTCGCAACCTGCACACTTGCTAATTTCCCACTATGAGGGTTTAGTGTATGTCTGGCATTGTTCTTAACAGACAGAAAGCAAACACAAGACGGGAACAATGAGCCAGCGCCACTTTTTCAGTCAGCCTGCCTGAAGCTGGTATGTAACAAATTATAGCAAATTTACAATTCTAGTACCGTAATCTTAAGTAGCCTAACAGTGAATACATTCACCAGGGCAGGGATCACGGTGAACTAGCATTTAGCATTTGTGCAGCAGCAATATTGGGAAAATACTTACAGTAACTGTCCAGCTTAGTGTTTCCCCAATAAACATGTCTCCTTTTGAGATTGTAGTCATTAACTTTGCAGTGTACAGCATATTGCTCTGTAATTTTGTAGTCTGCTGGGCCTCACCTTAATTAAATTCTGTATATAATATCAATGTATTAAATCATATTAGTTTGTTTTATTATGATTTTGTGTACTCTAATTACATTTCTCAATACTTCTACTCAGTGTATTTCATTATTTAACCATTTTGTTTTTGACTGGATGTTAAATTTATTTATGTACAAGCACATTTAATTGAAAAGAGCAGAGAAGCCTGAATGTTCTTCCTTGCAAACTTTATTTGGGACAATGTACATGCATGATTTTTTTATCTGACCCAAAAAGGACTATATCATACATAGGAAATCAAACATTTTCTGTGAATGGATAGAAGGGTAAATGCATGTTGAATTGCATATGATGTAATGTTTTATTACATTTTTTTTGGAGGGAATATGCATCAAGCTTACAGAAAAAGAGAGAGAGTGAATAATGACAAGGAAGTTCTATAGTATTCTTTTGAGTATGATGAAGTAAAATACTTAATTGTATTGTGTAAATGAAAAGGAGCTTCCCGTTACGAGTTAAGCAACCTATGAGGAAACTCAAAATAAGATAGAAAAAGTGAGCTGCAACACCTGTGTAACTGGGCCTGAAGAAAATCCTGTATGAATTAAAATGTTGTTCAGAATAAAGTGTGTAAAGAAAAAAAACATGCAGGCTCCTTTACCCTTTTCAGTGTACTTGTCGATGAAGCTTTGCACAAACATGATGTGCGTATAGCTAATTTGTTCTTCCTGTTTAAGCACACTGAATTACCATAAATAAACTTTCCTTACCATGTCTTATAAGACATGCATATTCCACCAACAAGGCACTTAGCTCTAGTTTTTTTGCAGAATATTTAAGGGACTAGTGCACTGGATTGTGGGCAGAGACAAGAATTCACAGAAGTGCTTCACTTGAAAATTCTCCAGATGAAGCGCTTACTCCTCAGTAGTATGCTGGACTTTGGAACAAGAAAAATGTAATGATGCAACATCATGTAGACCAAACTGAAGCTTTTAAATATCCTTCCTTGACTTTTAGAAACACCTTATGTGTTTGTCTGGTTCGGCTGTTAATCAGTCAACTTGCGTCAGCTCTGCAAATTCAACTCATTTTCCTTTTTTACACACTAAAAATGTAACCTTACCAGCTTTGATGCAGTACAGCAAAAATGACAAATATGAAAAACAGTGTTGGACAGTAATACCTATACCACCAGAAAAGAGTAGAATTTACAGCTTTCTTCTGCTTGTGCATCGTACAGTATGTAGTTCCAGAATCAGCACCATGGACAGCGGTAGTGAGACACTTGGGTGCTGATGGTTATAAATGATCAACATTAACTTGAGCAGAAGCAGCAAAATATAGACAGAAGACTGTAGCTTTAAAATATCCAGTGTGACATTTGTATATGAATAGAAAGTGAAACTTTCTATTCGTATACAGGAAATCAGTTTTGCTGTAACACTATTTAGCAGTGCTGAAATTATTGCTGACTCAAAATACAAGTACTTAAATGTATGTGACTGACATATGCATTATCCATGATAGGCAAAAATGAGCTTTATGGAATAGGTCTGACTGATCTGGCTACCTAAAAAAAAGACTTGAAACATTGCACAGGTGAGACCCAATTCTGCATGAATGATATTACTATTTCCTCTGTATGTCATGATTTTGGTCCTACAATAATCATTCATAATAGGGAGCAATAAATAGCAATACAAGACAACACTCAGAAATCTCAGAAATCAAACATTTCCAAGGGAGATCAAGCTGCAGTACACTAGACGGAGTCATTTATAGCACCGTATTCCTCAAAGCCTCTTCTATCACGTACAAGAGTCGTTATGGTCCCATGTTCTTGCTGTTTATTATTGTTTTTAT
>JAQQAE010011528.1:0-13575 GCA_029823295.1 Pseudamia nigra | reverse complement strand
CAAGGAGCCACAGTAGGGGGGCTGAAGAGCCGCATGCGGCTCCGGAGCCGCGGGTTGCCGACCCCTGGTATAGACTAATATACTGTAGTATTGTAGTATTTTGTTACAACTACCACACAGTGAAAATGCCTGAGTGCAAATTTAAGATCAAACAGTTAATAGATTAGAAATGTACTTAACACATGCAATAAAACTGCATTTTTTGCATTAAAATACCTAAAGAAGATGTTGTATATTCTGTTGACTTGTTGTATCAGACCAAATATCTATTATTTATTCCAGTTGTCTGTTTCTCAGTACTGTCATTAATGTTGTCAGTCAGTGTGAATATTTTTAGGGCTTTTATTGTGAAATGCGGTAAGATTAGAGGTGCATCAACAATGTGAGGTACTTCAATCCTTTTGCTATAGTTTTGATTGAAGATATTTTACAGCAGCAAGGACACATAGCATGTTTAAAGTAGACTTTAGCCATGTTTCATTAAAGTATTTTTTATGCACAAGTATTGCTGTAGAAAAGCTTGACTCCCTCAATTTAGCAAAACAAAATGGCACTCATCTGAGTATTTGCTTTTTTTTTCTTACTTTTTCAGCAGTATTAATCTACACAAAGGGATATGGAAATGCAAAGTAGTTCTTATGCGCATTTACAGGGATTGCAGAGAAACACATGTTACAGCAGGAATTGGCACTAGAGGAAGTTAATCAGTAGCCTAATTGGCCATTCATCTCTTTAGTTCTTCAGGGACAAATAATGAGCATATGGAAAATACAGAATAAAACCCACCACAGGGATATGTTTCTCATTTGATTCATTGTTGAAATCCACAGATTTTTAGAAGACTGCCTATCCAAGTAATGTGTATGTGTTGAAGTCCCTGTGAGACTATCTGGTTTCAATGTTTCTTTTTTGTGGCTGCCCTTCATTACAGGCAAGTACATAAAGAGTATTTACCTCTAAATCACATTAAGATATTTTATTACAAACTTGAAAATATGCAGTATTACTTGTTTGAAGTCATGTTACAGGCAATAAAAGTTGTTTGTTCCTAGCCTAAATTACACACTCTTTAAAGTTGTACCCCTGCCAATAGCATTTACTACCAATGGCATTCTGAAGGCCCATGAGAGGGTGGGTTGTGTCTCCAACACAAAGAACACAGGTCACCACAGTTTCAGTCCTTTGTAACCAACTGGAGGGTTCAGGACTAAGTTTAGCATCAAACACACAAAGAAGATGGAGCAGGGGTCCTATGCTTTGATTGTGTCACCATACTGTAACTACCCCACTGCCTTCTTCTAACAGCTTGTAATCCTAATAAAAGTCAATATGGGGTGACATTAGCTCTAGCTGTACAATTGACAAGTTGTAACATAATGCACGAACAAGGACAGGATCTTTAGATAATGTGTGAAATTGGAGTAAAGTGAAGGTGACACCACAGACTATACTCATTTCTGAAGTGATGTTTTGAGACCAGTTGGGTTGTGACTTATTGATTCACAGTTAGAATTTAAATGCCACGTTACTGTATTTGGACAAAAATTGCTACAGCAGCACAATTCAATAAATAAATCTATGAAAGTCTAACCCAGTCCAACTAAACATTTGAGTGGACATGTCTTACAAATCTGTTGGAGTTGAGTACAATAGACCTTTACCAGACTATTTGCCTGAATATTTTAATAATGGAGAAAAAACATTTAATACTGACTAATTATGATGAGTCATCACAAAAACGTATTCACCTAGTATTTTAAAAACAAGTGCAAATTCAACTCTACAGGATTCAGGGGTCATAGCTTTGTTCGATGACCAGTGGGCCACATGGCAAATGGATGTGATGGAGTAAAACTAAAAAGTTGCCAGAGGCATTTGAGAGGTGAGCTACAGCTTCCCATGTACAAACTCACTTCCTGCCATGCAGTTCCAGTCTGTATCACAGCACCATAGGTGAGGTCTTCACATAAAACCAGTAAACACCAGTAACATTAAATACATCTTCGTGTGCTGAGTGTGAAAGGAACATCTCCATGACTATCAACTCTTCTGATCTGCACACATCATAAACATGTCCACATTTCTTGTTCCTGGTTAACCGATTGCCGCAGCACTTGTCGTGAACACTTTTTGGAAAACAAACACTTGAGCGCGGTTTGCAGCCACCGACACCAGACGTCTGACGCTGATGAAGTGCAATTATCGATATCCACAGATTTACGGCTGTCAGAGTCATGGAACCACAACAGACTGTAAGATAAAGACTTCGCATCTTTATCTTACAGTCTGTCAGATGATTCATGGTGAGGAGGGCCATAAAAATCACATTTCACTCAACAGACAGCAGGAAATACTGTCTGTTCATGAAGCTACGTTTTTTGACAGAGAAATGAAGCAACAAAAATTCTGTAGATACAGTCAGAGAAGAAGGCTGCGACTGTGTTTAATTTCCCACGATCAAGAGAAAACAGACACGATCATGAAAAACTGCTAACTCTATAATGATTTTTCATGTTTTTAATGATGAGAATCTTTACATGATGTTTATAGATGGCTTCTCAAAATAATGTATTTGTGGCGAATAAAGGACTCCACCCCCTCAAATCAAAATAATGAAAACACAGATTTCCTGCTGAGCCTGAGATGAACTAACAAACAACCTTCAGGTGTGAAATCTGCAGGTAAAGCAGCTCCATCAAACAGCCTTGAGTTTAAGATTATTCATTACGGCTAAAAGTGTTTGTTTAATGTTTCTACATCGATCTTTTAATATTATGGTTTTAACACACCAGGGACATGTTTTCATGTGATTAATTTATGTGGCATTACATACACCACCAGTCAAAACTCTGGACACACCTTCTCCTTCAGTGGTTTATCTTATTTTTTATTTTCCACATTGCACGTTAATACTGAAAGTGTCAAGCATTAATGTGTGCCATTTCTTACCTTCTTAATTATTCAATTCAATTGTATTTATTTAGCACCAATCATAATCCAAGTTTATCTCGAAGGTCTTCACAATTCAAGGCCAAAACCTCAAGACTACTGTCACGACTGGCTCGGAGGGTCATGATGTAGGAAGGAGGCGTACAAGTTAACTGAAGTAAAAGTGCATTCATTGTGGGAAAAACAAAGGCAAATGAACAAACAAAAGTGATAGAGCTCAACACAGGGCTTCCAGGATGCAGGCAAGCAGCTGAGAGAGAGAGTGGGTGGAGCAGGCTAGGTCTTATATAGGCCCAGACCACACCCCCAAGCAGGTGACCTGAGATGGAAACACAGATCCACAACACACAGAGCAGCACAAAGTGAGGCGTAACACTATATGGAGCACAAACCCAACAGAGCCTTCGATGGCAAGCATACAGCTTTACACCATCCGCTGTCTTCTGCAGAGGGTCCAGAGTCAACAGCCCTATCAGTGCTGCTAGATAACCTTTTAAAGGTGCTGTCTATGACACTGACAAACTAGCTAGTAGTCAGTCATTTGTGGATTTAACAGGAGACCTACCCATCAACTTGGCTGACAACCACACAGTTGTCAAGCTAATATGTGTGTTATTTTTTTAACCTGTATCAGATGTTGAAGGAATCTGAAATGCAGGCCGTCTTTCCTCAGTCATCCTGTGGTCAGATAAACTACAGTTGCCAGCTCCCTAGTAGTGATTGCTATGAATGGTTTCAACTCTATAAATTAGCTCATGTACCTATGAGGCTGTAAGCTGTGTTGACAGGCACGGAGCCTGTCCAATTGTTTATAGAGGACTGCTACAAATGTTTGGCTACTAGCTACTTTGCCAACATTGTAGCACCTTTAAACCCTGTCAGCAGTTGGACGACCTCATTGGAGACTCTGCAACAAAAAGCATAAAACACTGCACTAATCAGCTAAAAATCTAGCCATATTGTACATCAAATTAAACAGGAGATACTACACTACACTCACACATAAGTCATATTTACGCACATCAAACACAACTCCAACACCAACATCAAAATATCAAATCCTAAAACAGAGGCCAAAAAAAGAAGCTAGGGCTTAAGAGAAAAAAGACAGTCCATCATTACTTTAAGAAACACAGATCAGTGGATCCAAAAAATCTAAAGAACTTTGAATGTGTCCCCAAGTGTTGTCACCAAAATCATCAAAGGTTAACTGAGGTGCTGGTAATTGGCAGTTCCTCTGAAGCAGAGGTGGCTCTTAGGGTGGTTGCACACCTACGGCATTTGGTCCGCTTTAGGCGGACCAGAGTCTGGAACACCTGCAAGTTCAGTTCGTTTGGGCTGGTGTGAAAGCGGACCAGTTTAATTTGGTCCGGACTAAAGAACCAGTTCGGTACGCCTCCATCCGAACTCCGTGCGGTTCGCTGATGGTGAGAACGCTGACTGGACTCGATTCAGTCCGGCTGTCTGTAATGTAGCACTTCTTGGTCTACAGAGGCTTCCATAGCAAGCTGTACATTTCAAGAAGCTAGTAAACTTCTCTACGTCAGTCTTGTCCATGTCAAAAAGAAGCGCACAGTGTTTTCAACCCAAATACGATTTCCATGCTGGACCAACAGCAGTATTTGTGCATTTTGCACAAACAAATGATGAAAAAAATAAATCGCTACAAAAACAAGTAAAATAGTACCATTCATTATTCTGAAATAAAGCATAAATCCGATATTTTCGTCTGCTGGATTTTCCCTCTACAAATGCTGTGCCAATCAGCTCTCACGTCACCCAAAACACAGTATTCTGTAAACAGCACCACCACATGAGTGGGGGGATATAGTGGTTGGTTCGTTTGCAAAAACGCTGGTGTGAATGTGGACCAAACTAGTTGAGAATTGCAACATTGTAACAACTTGTGGGTCCAATCGAACCACTGTACCGGACTAACAGGTGGGAAAGCAGCCTTAGTCTTCATTTTCTGAGACAGTCCTCATGAGAACTAGTTTGATGATTGTCTTTGTGTGTGTTTAGAGGTAAATATAAATCAATATGCAAATAAGGTAAATAAATCTATTACATAAAATATGAATGATTGCAACAAAATTCACGCAAAGACATTATAGCTTTGTATTTGTTTCATCCATTTTTTATATTCTTATGTTATCTGATGTTGATTTTACAAACATCTATGGAATGAACAAACTGTGTGCTATTAAAAACTGCACATCAGAAGCAGGACATGAGCTAATAGACTTCAGTGCAGAGTTGTCGCTGTTGCTTTCAGGATTTTGGGTGAATTTCTGCATCTCGGTCAGAGAAGGATGCCTTCTTGACTCCTTTGTGTCAGAGCTTGGACTTGGGCCGTCAAAGCACCCTCCAATGCCAGACGAAAAGAGGGAGAGAGCATGGCAGAGAGAGGAAGAACTGAAGAAAGAGAAACAAAATGAGCGTTTAGCCGCTAGTGTGAATTGCCTTTCGCACCAGACAGATTTCCTGATCCCATAATGGCTCGAGCTCGTGTTTCCTGGTGCAAATTCTCAGCGGCGCTTGTGTCGGCTGCACATGCTCCGGCGGCCTAATGAGGCAGCATTAGCCAGGGGAGACACAGTAATTAGAGCCAACGTCAGCTCCGAGGACAGATGGCACGCTAAGACAAGCCTCTCGACTTCACCTCCGCCGAGTGTGTGTGTGTGTCCTGACAGAAGAGAGAGAGAAGCCAAATGTGTCAGAAGAGAGAAAAGAAAGACGGAGACTCACAAATGTGTCAGAGAAGAGAAGGAAAACAGAAAGTGCTGAAGAGGAAGATGCTTATGAGGAGAGTAAAAATAGAAAAAAAATGAAGGGGAAATGAGGAGCATGACATGGACAAAAGGATGTGGACAACAACGTGTTTCATGTGTGGCATCAGAATACAACTAGTACCTAGTGTAGGATGTCAGAAAAATAAGGTCTTTTTTCCTAAGATACAGGGGACATGCCATAAAAAGGCATAAACAAAAAAGCAATCTGTTTCTGTTTCCAGTTTCATCTTGGATTTTTGCTTCTTATCTTATACATGTTGCAATTTTAATCCACGGTGAATATGTGGGGCTATGCAGGCAATTACAGATAAATAAATAAATGAATCTCAAAAGGCCAAACATTTGAGATAAAATGTTTTTTTTTCTGACATATGACCTGTTTTCATGTGTAATATGAGAATATGATCTGGAACACATGCTTTACAAGTGGTTGAAGTCTAGGTCAGGTTGACGAGGGTTGGTGTGAAGAATAAACAGAAAATGCACAAAGCATGAAACCTAAAGTGCATGAAGCAGGACTCAAATCTCAGGTCTCCTGGCTGAAAGTTGAGCTTTTCTCAGTATTTGTCCCATTCATCCTCCATAATGTCAAAATGATGGATGGACATGCAGGATGTATGCATGCAAAAAATGAAGCACGGGTCTATATAGTATATGATGTAAAAATGAAATACTTGGTATATGTGCACAGTGTGGTGAGAACAGCCAGGTTTTAACTGTGTTTATTATCCTGGTGCAGCTGTAGTACATATCATGAACTTAAGAATAAGATGTATAAAATAGGGCTGTCACATGATTAAAAATTTTAGTCTGATTAATCACAGGGTCCCTGTGGATTAATTTTGATTAATCGCAATTAATACCAGTCCATTATTAATCTAAATTAATCGCAGTGTCACTGGATTAATTTTGATTAATCACTTAATACCCATTCATTGTTTTTCATTTTGGTGGCAGCAAAAACACTCAGTGTATATACCACAGAAGGTGGTATATACTCTTAACATGTTTATTTTATACTATTAAATGTGTCTAGTTTAAAATAGTTTAGTTGCAGCTGTCATGTTACATACACTGTCTGTCCCCATAGTTGTGATTTTTGCTTCAATTGCCCACTCGTGCCACTGTTTGGAATTGTTTAGCACTTGCCTCCACTAAGTGACACTAGTGTGTGTGTGTGTGGGTGTGTGTGTCTGTCTGTCTGTCTATCTATCTATCTATTAGTATTTCATATTTGTACAGTTTACCGGTAGACAAAGTACAAATCAATGTGATACATTATTTATTTTTTTTATTTAATACGTTAATAAAAGTAATGACATATAATTCATAAATTGTCTGTACAAAATAATCTGTACCATATTTCAATTCACAATCAGTCAGTGTTAGCACTCAAACAAACACAAAAATATAACAAGTGAAAGACAACCAAGCTACCGGAAAGACAACCAAGCTGAATTTAAGGCAACATATTCAAAAGTAAATAATGGTCACTTCTTACCAAACAGTAACCAAATAAACATAATACATGATAAATGTTCATAAAAGGCCCATTTTCTACAATGGAGTTCCACTCTCCACACAATTTGTTTTTTCCCACTAAAATAATTGAATTAGCCGCAATAATTTATATCTTAACTTCCATTATAGATAAAAGCAGCTTACCACAGAGTTAGATTTCCCTTAACCGTGTTGCTTACAATGAAAAATGCATATTTATGCCTTGAGACGCATCTGCTTCGAGACGCCATCTTGTTTTTCCCGCAGAAAAGCAGCAGAAAATCAGGAGAGGGAGCTAACATCATCTGACCACCATTGTATTGTTGAATTTTGAGTTTTGTACCAGTAATCACCAGTTTATCCACGCTGATGGGTGTTATTGTGGGATTTTGAGTTATTGTGCATTGCAAATGCGTTAATTGCTTTAAAATCTTTAATCTAATTAATCACACAAATTAATTAATCTGGATTAACGTGTTAATTTTGACAGCTCTAGTATATTTTTTTGTGGATGTGTTTGAGTGTTAAAAATCTTTTTTTTCAATTCAATTTGTCAATGTTGTGTTGGTTTATTTTGAGATTGGTGATTTTATATACAGGGCATACTGGGAGGCCAAATGTATTATTTTGAAATTTATTGAGAACATCTATGCCTGTGTTATATCTGACTCGAAGGGCTGGAGTCTATAAAAATGGGCAAGCTGTGTATTTCTACTGAGCATTCAGTTGGAGACAGAATCACAGTGTAGAGCACTGAATCTAAAGAGTCATTATTAGAAACAAAGTAAAAATAATTTGATCCCTTTATGTATCGCATGACATACGATGAACTTTTTAGCTGTGTAAATAATTTATTATTAATTTAGTCTTTTTGTATTTTGTTTAGTATTTTGGCCATTTGTATGTATTTATTATGTGTTTATTAACTTGCTATTTTTTATTGATTTTCTTAAGCATTTTTGCTTTTTGTTTCTTAAATGGGACACTACTACATTATTGTTAACTTTATTGACTATTTTGTTCATTTTTGTTCATTTCACTGATCACATAGTTAATTTTTTTGTTCATCTTTCTTTATTTTATTCATTTCTGTGAGAATTTGGGTTTTATTAATGATCATTTTAGTTGATTAATGTTAATTTTGTGGAATATTTTGTTCATTATTTATTTGTTTTTATAAAAATGTGTTTTTCTTTTTTTACTTAATATTTTTTATGAATTTTTGATCAGTTCCATTATTATTCTCTCCAGTTTTGTCCTGATTGTGTTCATTATTTTTGGTTTTAGTCATTTACCTAAATATATTGTTGTTTTTTTCTTATTTATTTTTGTTCATTATCTAGTTAATTTTTTTCCTCTTGCTAATTAGTGCTTATTTTGTTCATTTTGATTTATTTTTTGTGCCACAGGTTGCAGACCCCTGGTGTAGAACTACAGTGATCATCATCTCCAGATGTCTGCGATGCAGGAAGACCTGGTGAAAAATCAGGGTTTACTCTCCAGCTAATGGCTGTATGTTATTATAAACAAATATTGCATTAGAATTGGCTGCATTAGCCCCCTATTGGCTGATATTGGCAAATATTTATGTATTGAAAAAAGTGGCGATATTTGCACAAATAACACAAAACAAAAGTTCTAGTCTCAGGTTTTTACACTAAGTCCTAACACTCTTTTCTTTTTAAAAAAATATTTTATAGCAGATAGCATCCAGCTTTAAAGTGTCCCATGCCATTGTCACCTACTATTAAAACACTACACTACATTATAGTACTATTAATTAAAAATCCCAATATGATCAAAACAAACACACACTCTAAAAAGGACCTGCAAAGATTGAGAAAAAATAAATAAGGGAGCTGTTAGACAGAGATAAACAACTAGTGAAACTGAGAAAAGGTGTTAGTGAGAATGACCAAAAAGGGGACGATAATGAGCTAATAAAAGGTAGAAAATAAAAGAATAGAAACAAGAGTAGATGAAATATGAAAAATGTTAAGTGATGGAGCATTGGGAAGATGGAGGGTGGGAGTGTGGAGGAAGGATGGTAAAAATAGAATAAGAGGTGAGAAAGAGGAGAGAAGATGCAAGAACAGATGGAAAATGAGAAAAAATGGAGAGAAGGAAGGCAAATGAAAAACTGAAAGATGTGGAGGAAAGAAGAAAGTGAAAAGACAAACATGTCACAATCTCTACATTCAGTGACAGCCATCAGACACTATAAAGGGTTCATCACAGATTAGCAACTTCACATCTGTCAGCAACAAAATTGAGGAGAAAGAATGATAATCTTCTCTTCACCGTGAAGATGAGACAAATATGATTCCATGGCCATGTTTACACCTGCCATGAACGTGCACGGTTTAAAATGTGTCTTTGGAGCTCCTAACTCGAAATAAAGGCAAAACAACCTCAAAAAAGACCTTTGTTGACTGGTCACTCAAAGTATTTGCTGAGATCTGCGACTCACTGACCATATATCTTTTGCAGTGAAAAGCTGATGCAGCGTTTTGGCGAGTCATAGCAAGAAAACGGTCATCAGTGCAGAGGGTGGTGTTTGTTTTTGTGATTTCACAGAAAGCACAAAAAATAGAGAGGAGCAGTAATGCTATACATCCATGGTCTCAACCCAGTGATCACAGCCTTTGAGACTTCTTGTAATAGAAAAGAAATATACCACTACATTGTTCAGCTTTTCAAGCATCACTATGATCAGAACCAGCCTCTAAATCAGATAGATCCAAAAGAAAAAAGGTAGAATTATGTTTGGATGCATTGGTTTAAAGCAGCTTGTAGACATAGAGAGTGTCAAGGTGGTCATGGAAAACAACATGAAAGAAATATTTTGACCAGCTATGATATAAATCTGTCTTTGCTGGAAAGAGAAGAAAAAGCTCTTAATTTCGAGGCAGTTTGAAATGAAAGCAACACCTGACTGACTCAGATACCAAATTCTTCCATTCTTCATATTTTCACTTAGCAGATGCTCCTGAATGTAACATGTCAGAAGTATAAATGAAAGTGTTGCTTCCCCAGTCCACTTGGTGACACTACCACATATTTAAGGTGGCTTGATAACAGCAAATAAGTGTGAAGCAGCACTCAAGTTCTACTTAAAGTGACATGACATGCTTTTCCTGCATGTCATGAATGCAAACCAGTGGGCAATGACCGGGCCTGTTCAGTGAGGCCGATGCGGAAGTAACTTTAAATTGTAATCCCGCCGCTTGGCCGCTGGGAAACCATAGCTTTCCCATGAGCCCCCTGGAATGAACGCTCAGTTAGCCCTGCTGCTGTTTTACCAAATATGGTTACATCCTGTTTTTGGCTCCAAAATGGCAGACAGTAATTGACAAACCGATTGGCCTCAAAACAGCCCTTCAGAAACTAATGGGTTATGTCACGGTCACTTTGTCCAGTAATATATACAGTCTATGGTACAAACTCTCAGTTGTGAGAGTTTGTAAAACGTGATAGTGTGCCAGACTTCTATAGATGTTCATTCTCACTGTACCAGTGACTAAAGGCACGGCTAGTGTTAGCCTCTGGAGGAATGTAAACACCTGTAACAGTTACAACAACAAACTTCGCAGGCGATAGTCAGAGTCTCAAGATCAGCGCAGAGCCACATAGCTACCCTAACCACACGACTCAGTAACCATGCTAATAATAGTAATAGTAATAGTAATATTTGTTCACTGCTAATTTGTTTCTTGGATGAGAGCTCAGAAAGTTGGAGTAACACAAGCTTGCATTCACCACTAGCCCATACAGGACTTGTATTGTTTATAAAGGAATGCAATGACGCTATCTTGCTTAACTCCTCCCCTGGAAACTCCAAATAAGGCAAATCCCTTCATTTCAGGAGGAGAACTCCCCACTCCTAATCTTCATTCATTTAACTCTGAAAAAGCTACAAACTATTTTGAGTTATGATGGTTACAAAGCTAATCTAGAGATACAGTATTTTAAGGTTAAAATTTGAAATTGCTGAAAATGAGCATGAGATAGGCGATTCAAGCATTGGGTTTTTTTACTATGACTTTTTTCAGGTTTACATGTTTTTAGCTTCACCTCTTGTCAGCTTTAAATCCTAACATTCTTAGCAGCTTCATGTCATTTCATTCATTTTGTCAGCCTTGTCTTGGCAGTAAAGTGCTCACAGTTCTTCTGATATTTGCTACTCCATTAATCTCTTACTAATTAACATAGTAATATGTGTATCACATTGTCACATTCCTTATTGCTAATGCAAAAGAAGTTGGATTTAACATTGTGCCACCATTGGCACAGGTTGCAGATGTGGGACACCGCATGTAGTCTTCCTTTAAGGTGGACCTTTTAAAAATTTTCCTTTTTTTAATGGGACCCGTTTTATCAGTGCCATGGTGCCTCAGACAACTGGAAAAATGTAGACTGATTTAGAACTAATGATACTGTTTCACCTAAGTAATGCTTTCACTCTAACTTCAAAAAAATTTCCCCTGTTGACACAGATTCTGACGTGACAAGATATGCATTTATGTGCTCAAAATATTTAATCATATGCCCAAAGTAATCCCATCCGTTGTTTTTCCAGTATTTCTTATTAATGCATGATTGACTCCCAGTGAATTCTGAGAAAAATATGCTTTTCTTTTTTAATTATGTGCTTAGTATGCTTTTTATTATATACAATCATCAAGGTGTTGAACAGTCCTTAACATCATCTTGCCCATCCTTTTTAATTTTCCTCAATTTCATTCCCTCTCATTCTCCTGATGGGTCATACCCATTGGTGTCTATTGCCCCTTTCAGACCAAACTTCCAACCTGGGCCAGACCTGGATTGATTTTGTGTATGAAAGGGTTAACCTAGGTTAGCCGACCCTACCTCTCCGCTGGGGTCAGACCTGGGTTGATTGTGGTGTGAAAGGCAGCAACATGGGTCGCTAACAGCTGAGGCGAGGCGAGGCAGAACTTGCGGGACAAATTAATTGTATAGGTTAAGGATGAGGGCACACTGCAGTGATGTAACTCTAGCTTGTAAACAAACATGACCAAAAAGTATAACATCTGGCAAGATTACAAGATCTGGGAGCTCCTCACCCTATGCAGAGAAGAAGAAATAACAAGACAATTGACCAGGATGATGAAGGACAACATCGTGTTTGCCAAAAAAACAAAACTAATGATCCAGAGAGGCATCTGGTAGTCCCAAAAACAGATTACCAACAAACTGAAGAATGCTGTGTTCTTTCACCACCATACATATCATGCCTTGTTATAACCACATAACTCAATTTTTGTTTCATCAGTCCACAGCACCCTATTCCAAAACAACGCTGGCTTGTCCAAATGTGCTTTTGCATTCCTCAAGTGACTCTGTGGCATGTGTGCAGAAAAGGCTTCTTCTGCATCACCCTCCCATACAGCTTTTCCTTATACAGACTGTGCTGAATTGTTGAACAATGCACAGTGACACTGTCTGCAGCAAGATGATGTTGTGGGTCTTTGGAGGTGGTCTGTGGGTCGTCTCTGACCGTTCTCACCATTCTTCACCTTTGTCTCTGATATTTTTCTTGGTCTGCCACTTC
Organism: Pseudamia nigra; assembly: GCA_029823295.1. Lineage (NCBI taxonomy): Eukaryota > Metazoa > Chordata > Actinopteri > Kurtiformes > Apogonidae > Pseudamia > Pseudamia nigra. The sequence goes on along the minus strand of JAQQAE010011528.1, from coordinate 759 downwards.
TGGTCTTAACAAGAACTGTGACTGTGGTCTTCCATTACCTCACTATGTTCCTCACAGTGGAAACTGACAGCTGAAATCTCTGTGATAGCTTTTTGTAGACTTCTCCTAAACCATAATGTTGAACAATCTTTGTTTTCAGATCTTTTGAGACTTGTTTTGATGCCTCTGTGTTGCCATTCTTCAGAGGAGAGTCAAAGAAAAGAACAACTTGAAGTTGGCTACTTTAAAAACCTTTTCTCATGATTGGATGCACCTGTCTACCAAGTTCAAGGCTTAACAAGCTCACCAAACCAAATTTGTGTTCCAACTAATCAGTACTAAATTGTTACAGGTTATCAAATCAACAAAATGACAAGGGTGTCCAAATTTATGCACCTGTCTAATCTTGCTTTGATGCATTTTGCACATTTTTTGTTCATCCCATAAACCTCATTTTACTGCTGAAATATACTGTGTCCATCAGTTATTTGATGTATCAAAATAAAATTGCTGATCCAAACACCTAATGATTTATAAATGAAAATAATGGTAATTGTCAGGGGTGCCCAAACTTTTTCATACCACTGTACTGTATTTTACTCCACAAAAAAATCAGCTACCAGCTGGTTTCCCAGCATTGTAGACTGCACCTGTAACCTCTACTGGGTATGAGCATATGCATTCTGTTCATTCTGGCATGTCAAGCACCTATTACTCAAATATCCATGGGCTAATGACAACCATCTAACTACCCATAAAACTGGTATTTCTATCCTGTAT
>JAQQAE010011527.1:0-13576 GCA_029823295.1 Pseudamia nigra | reverse complement strand
TACATGACCTCATCTGATGTGAATGGCTGCAGGCGGATACAGTGTTGAGTCCAGGCCAAGTGTTTCTCTTTGACTCTGCATTTGAACTCGTGTTAAATGTGTTTGATGTGATGGAGGTTTTTTTTTATAAATGAATGATGTACATTGACATAAAGGCCAGTGTTCACTGCTGTTTCTAGATGCTCATACAACTCATGGATCCTGTACAAATAAATACAGATTTATATCTGACAGTTTATAGCTTCCATTCTTTTTCATCCTCTTTCTGTGTTTTTTTTTTTTTTTTTTTTTCTTTTGTGAACCATGTGTTACTTAATGCAGAACAGAATCATGAGTTCACACAGTTTTAAACCCTACTCTTTCATTCTGGAAGTCTCATCAAATTGTTTTACAACTGAAATACGATGACTTTAAGTCTCATAAAACCATATTTTATTCTAATAGAACATAAACAACACGTTCAAACTTTTAAAATCTTTTTTTCAGTTTAAACCTTTTAAAAAAAAGACCTTCAGATCAAAGGAAGAAGCAAAGAACAAAAACCAAAACGGTGTAGACTGAAGCTGAAGGTTATTGACTTCTACCCCTTATACAAAACTGAGGCATTTTATCATTTCATAGAAAATATGAACTCATTTTTAATTTGATGGTAACAACACATGTCCGGTAACAAAAGGCTGGAAAAGTAAAAGTAACTGACAACTCACTAGGTTGGAAGACATATGCGAACATGATCCACAAACCCCATCGTCTGCTGCAGACCGGACTAAAGAGGAGAGGGGGCATCCAGCTGGTTATCAGCAGACTGTTCAAAAGTCTGCATCCCTGATGTAACGGGGTATTAATGTCTAGTGGGGAGAGGGGGCAGCTGACACATCTGGGAAGACTCCATCGATGCTGATGAAAAGTACATAGAGGTTTTAGATCAATATCTGCTGCATCCAGACAATGTCTCTGTCAGGGAAGGGTTTGAATATTTCATCCAGACCATGTTACACCACATCCTCCTCATCATGACAGCATGGATTCGCAGGAGAAAAGCTCCAACACACACTCACACCCCTGCACACATTCGACCAATGGAAAACATTTGACACATCATGAAACAAAATGCAGTGGTACCCCATCATACGAGTTTAATTGTTTCAGCGTCAGAGTCGTGTCATGAAAAAGTCGTGAGACGGGACCAGTTTTCCCATAGGAATACATGTAAAACCAATTGATTTGTTCCAAGACCCACAAAGACTCCCATATAACGTATGTATTACACACATGTACAGTATGTGCACATTTATTCATTATTATTATTATTATTATTTGAAAAGGAAGTTGCGTTAATTATCTGAAAAGGAATGCATGAAATTGGTTCTAAAAATTATAAAGGCAGATGCCTTGCAGACAGAGACAGCTGCAGGCAAAGGGGCATGATGGCCATGAAAGACGTACGCGAACTAAATGGTGGTTTGTTCTCGTCGGCAGTGATGAGTGTCCCCCGTGACATTTTCTTCCAGAAGAGTCCTGTCTCGTCACAGTTAAACACTTGAGGAAGTGAAGTCCGTTGTTGAGGAAGCTTGACAAACTCTTTGGCAGCCTTCTGATCAGAGCTCGCCGCCTTCCCAGAGGACGCCGCTGCTTAGAAATCAATGTTATTCCCCTAGCAGGTTTCACAGACTCTATCATTTGCCTCTGCTTCAAATGGTGGCGGTACTTCGACTGTATTCCATTGCCAAGTTGGTCACTCGTCTTTCATTTGCATCGACATATTACTGTAAAATTATCCAACATATCACTGCCATGCGATTACATGTTGCTACGGTAACCAACCTTCCGGTCGAGTCAGACCTTCGTATCTTCTATTTATTCAATATGGACATAGTTTTACCTGAGATGCACTTGACTGCAGTTGTGGTTTAGTGTTTACACTAACAACACTACCGGTAATATGATTTTGTTTAGTGCTGTTTGATGAAGTTTTAGCATGTCCGAAGACTAGCAGGAAGCTAACTAAAGCTTCCTGTTCACTGCGCTGGCCCCCCTCCGTTCATACAAATATGGTTGCATCCTGTTTTTGTCTCCAGGATGTTGTGCAAGATGACACTAATATATACAGTTTATGGCACAGCCTCTTCTCAAAAAGTTGAGCCATTTCTGTTAATCGTTCCGTGTTTATGTTCTGTTCTGTTCTGTTCTTTTTCCTCTTGTATTCATCTGGGGGCCACTTCCGCTGTACTGCGCTAGAGCGCCCCCAGAATTTCCGGTGGCACTGTGCCGGAAGAAGCCGAGAGAAACCGGAAGAAGCCGAGAGCTAGAGTGCGTGCTCTCGGGGAACTATTTTAGTCGTAACATGAATTTTTAGTTGCGTGATGGGACAAAATTTTGTCCAACTTCTTACACGTGTCATGAAAAATTTGTATGATGATGCAATCGTATGATGGGGTACCACTGTATAGGGACAAAGTTCCAGGACTGATGAACAGCTAGAGTTCAGCATCAGATAACATTCATCTCCTAAAACGTCCATCAGCTGGTCTCAGCTAGAAATACACAAAAATTCACAAATACACAAAAATGCACATAGAAATATGCAGAAACACACAGAAATACACAGTGCAGTACATGTATGACAGAATCTGTACCTGAACCGCAGTCTGTCCATGGTCAAGCTGTGGAGACACACAGACAACTTCTCTCCTCATTCTGATTTTCGTTTCTGTCTTTTGTTTCATCCTGTGTTCATTCAGTCCATTCGACGTGGCAGTGCGTCCAGAGGCGGGGCCTCAGCAGATCAGGGCGTGGGGTCCTGGCCTCGAGGGAGGCATTGTGGGTAAACCGGCCACTTTTATGGTGGAGTCCATCGGCAGTGACGTGGGAGTTCTGGGTGAGTTTCAGGTGGACATCGTTCACATGTGAAAACCTGTCCAACTCATACACGACTCATCTGTGTGAAGAGGATTCAGACTGATTTCACTTTAAACACTATAAACTACCCATATTGCAGTGCTGTCTGTAAAACACACTAATTACACACAAATTCCAGTTTGCCAACGAGAATTCAGATAAACGTCAAATACTGATGAAACCAAAGAAAGATAAAGAAACTAGAGTACATGAATGTGTCCCTGATTGACCTTTTAAGGAAAAAGATCAGTCACAGTCAGTTTAAACCAGAGGGGGCAGCAATCAGGGTGTTTTCTGATGAAAACGTAAGTGGTTTTGGAATGTGTTTGTGTCCAAACCTCAGGATCCAGACAGGACATCAGTGGTGGACGGCGTTCATCTCCTGTCCTTGTCCTTCACTGTCCTCATGGACGTGGAGTTGAGTTTGTCTGAGCAGAGTCTTGTACAAATCATCAAAACTAAACCATCTGTTACCTTCACACACTTCACCACGAGAGACGAGATCAAACCAGAACCAGCTTCCTGATCATCTCATCCGGTCTCCTCGTCCACTGTCCCCAGGTTTCGCCATCGAGGGCCCCTCCCAGGCTAAAATCGAGTGTGAGGACCAGAACGATGGGTCATGTGATGTTTGTTACTGGCCCACAGAGCCCGGTGAGTACGCCGTACACGTGACCTGTGATGAAGAGGACATTGAACACAGTCCCTTCATGGCCTACATCGTCCCCGACAACCACAGCAGCAACGCTGACAAGGTGAGAGCAGACCCCACCCCCAGAGGTGGACAGATGGACAGACAGCTGGACTACTTGGTGCATCTAAAAGGCTTTTAAGCCTCTTTTTCAAGCCTTGTCGTGTGGTGTTTGCAGGTGCAGGCATTCGGGCCGGGCCTTGAGAAAAGCGGTTGTCTGGTCAACAAAATGGCTGAGTTCACCGTCAGTGCTAAGGATGCTGGGAAAGGACCGCTGAAGATCACAGCTCAGGTGAGAAGCAGAGATTTGTGGAGGTTTTAATGTGATGGTGTCCATTTTCAGAGCTTTAAATAAATGTATTATTGAGTGACCGTCCGTAACCACTGTCACACTCGGTGTAGTGACATCATCAATAAGGCAGACGATAACAACCATCTGAGAGTGAACTGATGTCTTTATTCAGTTTGAACTTTTCGTGTGTGTCAGGATGCAGAGGGCCGTCCGGTGGAGGTGAAGGTGAGCGGTAAAGGCGATGGGCTGTACTCCTGCTCCTACAACCCCACCTCCTCCGTCAAACACACGGTGGCGGTTTCCTGGGGAGGAGTAAATGTCCCCAACAGCCCATTCAGGGTAAGCAACCAATCACAGCTCCCTGTTGAGGCAGGAGGTCAGATTACACCCAAACAAAAGGGTCTTCTGAAGGCGGGATGTGTTGGAGTCGTCCAGTCAGAACCTTTGGCCCAGGTTCAACCCACCACTGTTGTCCAATCACAGACCAGAGTTAGAGATGACGGCTTTGTGAAGGCAATCGCCAAACGTTCAGATGTGAGCGGTAAAAGTAAAAGACCAGTGATTGTCATCATGACATGGCTAGAGGAGAGACGTGTGTTTTAATCTGTTTTCTACAACGATCTCCCACATCATTAACATGTCTCTTTTCACTCCATTCACACAATAATCAGTGTTAACGGACACCTCTAAAGACGCCTCTAGTGACTGTCCACTTGATTTTGTTTCCTCTAACAGAGCTGTTTGTCGACTAATCAGTGATGTCATCGATGACCTCACAGCTCACTCTGCTTTGCCTTCACTGTCAATTATTAATGTTGCTTTATTTACATCATTCTTGTATTTGTACAGTCAGTGATGTCAAATGAATAATAACAGGCATGTTATCATACAGTCACTTCCTAGGAAGTGGTTTTAACTACACCCCCAGATCCAAAAAAGTTTGGACGTTGTGTAAAACATAAATAAAACGGAATCCAATGATTTTCAAATTTTATAAATCCATGAACATGTCACGTGTTGAAACTGAGACTTTTTATCATTTCATGTTAAATATGAACTAATTTTGATTTTGATGGCAGCAACACATCTCAAAAAAATTCGACCAATGTCAACGAAAGGCTGGAAAAGAAAGGAACATTTTAGAGACAGAACCTCAGATTAAAGGTGGACAGAGGTTCAACAATCTGAGACAAACAGGGTCTATAGAGGTCAAAGGTTAACCTGGATGGTGGTGATCTTGGGGTCCGCAGGTGGAACTGCATTAAGAACAGACATAATTCTACTGGAAATCAGTACATGGACTCAGGAACACTTCCACAAACCCCATGTAATCCACAAATACAAGTTAAAGAAGACGCATGTAAACAGCATTTAAATGATCTGAGGTCAAAGGTTAAGCTGATTTGAGGTAAAAAGTTAAACTGATCTGTGGTCAGATGAAGGATTCGGAACAGTTTAAATGAAATATTATTCATGAAATGGTAAAATGTCTGACTTTGAACATTGACATGTTGTTCACTAAAGTCTGTTTTTCATGTACATTTTATTTCCATCTCATTTTTTTGGAGTGGGTGGTGGAGTTGACGCTCTGCTCTCATCTTCACCACAGCAGAGAACAGCTGGTTAGAGGATGGTTAACCAGCAGACATTCCACTGGTCACTGTACTTAACTAACATCTCCTTTAACTGGACACGAGGTCACGTTCTACACAAACTGAAGTTGAACAGTTTACAGAATGAACCTGGGCGTGAACATGTTCGTGATTTTTTTTTTTTTTTTTTTTTTATGTGAATCAGATTAAATCGGTAGGTTTTGAATCTGTTTCCTGTGGACGTGTTCACTGTTAAAACTCATTTATACTCATGTAACATTAACAGTTGAGTTTCATCATTTTTCTTTTAACAGCAGAGCTTCACTCGTCTGTTCCACTTAAACACATCACATGTGACGACAGCAGGATGTTACTGCCGTCCTCACACTCCATGTTTTATTCATCAGACTGGAGGTTCAGATCAGTGAGGCTTTGCTGTGAAGGAAATGCAAAGATCCTAACCTAATGTTCCTTTAAACCGTGCTCCTGTGCTGTACATGTTGGATCTTGGGGCTTTGTTCACCGGGTTTACCAGCTGTCTTCCTGTCTCGTCGCCATCTTGCGGCGGCTTCTCGTGGTGTAATGCGTCTCGTGAGAAACTGCCGGTGGGCTTTTGATTGACTTGGATTGGTGTCGGGTTATGTATTTATGGCCAGTGTCACTGAGAGAAAAGTACAAAGTCTCAAAGTTGTAAAGAAGAATGTTGACGTGTTGGAGCTTGTGCAGAGTTGTATATTTAAGACTAGTGATGTAATGACAAGATGAAGTGTTGTGATCCTGTCACAGCTTGTAATGTCTGCACAGTCTGAGATCAAACTAAAAGGAACCCAGTCGGTGTGTTCTGCTTCTCAGTGCTGAATAGGAATTGAACCACAAGAATGCATGAGCTGGTGTGGAACGGCCTTGTTTAGTCTCGAGTTTGGGACTTTTCAGTTTGATGCCTTCCTGATCAGCAGGTGTGAAATCCTCCACTGAACAAACAGGTGCTTGATGTACACATCAGACTGAACCACAGCCTGGTTTATGGATCAGTTAGATTTCAGAACATTTACACAGATGACATGAGCATTGTTTGATTGAGATAAAACTTACATGATGATCATTTTATTAGAACGAGATTCTCCAGCCTTGTGCTTTATGCTGGCGCTGCTGACCTAGTGAGTTGTCAGTTACTTTTACTTTTCCATCGTAGACTGACAAATCAACCTCCATCCATCATCTTCCTCTTTTCCTGGTCAGCGTCTCGGGGGCAGCAGCCTAAGCAGAGAAACCCAGACTTCCCTCTCCCCAGCCCCTCCTCCAGCTCCTCTGGGGGAACCCCTACACATTCCCAGACCAGCCGAGAGACTTGTCCCTCCAGCGTGTCCTGGGTCTGCCCCAGGGCCTCCTCCCAGTTGGAGCTAGTTTTGGCAACTGGGGATTGGACCACCCAGGCCCCTGCCCTCAGTGGCCATCCAAACCACACAGCCCCGGAACCTTATGACCCTTCCTGTAGGTGGTGGGCCCACAGGAAAACTTTGTCATAGGGATCTTCTGAATCGCTCTTATTCTGACCTGTCACCTGGGACCAGTTTGCCTTGGGAGACCCTACCAGGGGTGAATTTCCCTGAAAACACGGTTCCTTGGATTACTCCGCCGCACAAACCCCTCCACCACGATAAGGTGGAGATTCAAGGAGGGGGACAAATTAACCTGTTCATTAATTTGTCCAGATTAAACACTAATCATTAAATGTAGGGAGACATTTAATGAAAAAATCTGTTTTTTTTAGTGCATCAGACCCTGGTGATCAGCCACTGTCCCAGGTCTGTGTGTAGACAAATCACCACGTTGAAACAGAATGGACTGAGCACAGTGTTGAACTCAACCAGAACGCCTTTCAGACGTCTCCGGAGTGAAACCTGATGAGTGGTTGTCCTCGTGGACACGTCGCATATCTACCAGTGGTTATCACAGGTGTGGCGCTGATGTCACTGTACTGACTCTGCAGGCTGGTGGTGAGCTCCAGTGCTGTGCACAGTGTCTGGCAACAGCAGCGCTTTCTGCAGCATTCATGTTGAGTAATGTGGGAAAGTAAACAGTCACACCCAAGACTCTGCAGAGCTGGAACACACAGGTAACACACTGGCATCAAAAATGTGCAGGAAAAAAAGCGTGAGTGGAAACCTGAGCTGACCCCGGCGGTCGCTACAGTTACTGAATACTTAATCATGGACGATTTAAACGGAGTAGTCTGATGGTCAGCCATCAGTCCAGCTGACGAGGTGTTTTTGGTTAAAGTGTCCCTGGAGGTACGTAGATATGAACCAGATGTAAATCATTACCTCTGTCCATTTGGAGGATGGAGTGAGCTCACACTGACACACATGAAGCTTCTTCCTGTGTTTACACTTTTACTTCCACCATCGAAAACCGCATTTGGAAGACAGGTGGTAAACAGGTCAGATGACCCCTCGGTCCTGATGTGGCGCTGCACACCCTGACTTAATGTTTCCACAGACTCCATGTTATCACTAACTCTATTACCCTCCTAATCAACCAATGTTATAAAACCTACATGATTTAGACTTCTATGCTCATCAACATTCAAATAAATGGTGATCTTTTGTTTTCAAATTGACTGTGTTTGGTTCATTTGTGTGTGAAGGTGTTTTACATTAGTTCTCATAAGAAACAAACCAGACATTCACTGTCCACAATAAACCTACTGCTACACTCAGGTGAATACCTGCACACGTATCAAATCAGTGACTGTTGTGTTGTAAACCTGCAGGATGCATTAGTGCTGACGGTCTGAAATGGACCTGAGTTATGGTTGAGAACATGCATAACTGTGTTGGATCAGAAGACATTAGTGACCGTGTTTGTGGTTCATTATGTATCCCTGTGGTCTGTTATTAATGCAGCTTTCTGAGATACTGTCACTGATTCTCCATTAGAAGGAAAAAGAAAGTGTGTGAGTAGAATCTGCTGAGAAACACTGATTTTTATTTAATTCATGATTAATACAACATAAAGCTCAGAAATTTCACATTTATCAATATTATGTATAATGGCATTCTGCACTAAGATTTATTTTAACTACGATAAGGGTTAAATGCAACACTGTGTATAACATGGTCTATATTTGTATATGTACAACAAACACTGACTCTGAATCAGTTACATAGGACTGACAAGTGTCTGTTCATTAACACATGATAGGATGAATTTGTCTAAGTTCACACTTTTCATCTTAACTCCAGTATCCTAGTGGGTAAAATATTATTTATTGATGCTAAAGATAACATAAACTGTGCTTCGATGTTATTCCATTAGAAAATATTCAAAATAAGTAGTGAGTCCGGGACGCAGCCATGTGGTGCTCCATGTCTAGAGTGAGTAGTGTCTGATCAGTATTAGAGGTGTTGTGATGTGTTGGAGTGTTACTGGTTAAATGTGTTTTTAAACAGTTGTTTCCTGTTGGTGCAGGTGAACGTGGGTAAAGGTAGTCATCCTAACATGGTGACTGTGTTCGGACCTGGCGTGGACAGAACCGGACTGAAGGCCAACGAGCCCACGCACTTTACTGTGGACTGTTCAGGAGCCGGAGACGGTATCACATGCACAGATGCACAGACACACACGCACACACACACTACAGTCAGCTGCCATTACATCACCTGAATTAATGTCCACTCTCACCTTCCTTCATGCACCAACACAAACCAGGAACAACAATCCTCACTTGTGTCTGAGTCGTCTTCACTCTGATTCTCGACAAAGTCAGCACCATGTGCACGTGACCGCTACGCTTGCATCTGTCTCTGTTTTGAAACCTTGGGAAACTAGTTGTATGGACAAGAGGGCGGAGCTTCAGGACCAGAGAAGGTTATAGCGCTAACCTGCTGAAAACATCTACCTGTAGTTTTGTGTTGAATGAAACCTTTAAAACAGACAGAGGAGTGTGATGCTTCCTGTCCGTTTCTCTGACCACTGCCTGCAGAGTTGTCACTGCTGTGAACGGCAACATTTGAAAAGCCCAGAACAACACAATGCAGCGCCTCCGAGTGGTAGTGTGTCAGCTTACAATGAAAAAAGGTTTGGATGCAAATAAAATAACAAGAACCTTATCCCCCAACTCTTAACTACTAACATCTATCCCCTAAACCCAAACCCCTATCTAGTAGCCCTATCCCCTAACTCAGGGGTGGGCAATTCCATTTCCTGAGGGCCGGTGTCCCTGCATGTTTTCCAACTGTCTCTGCCCTACCCACTGTTGATTAGCTGGATTAGGTATTTTCAGTCAATCAGAAGCTGGACGGTGCACTGGGTGGGGCAGAGACAATGGGTAGGGAAGAAACAGTTGGAAAACAAGCAGGACTCTGGCCCTCATTTCCTACCCCTCCCCTAACTCTAACCCCTATCCCCTAATTCTAACCCCTATCCTCTATCCCCTAACTCTAACCCCAAACCCAAACCCCGTCCCGTAACCCCCATCCCAACCGCCGTGTGTTGAGGTTTATTTCAAACTGTAAAGTCCACACTTTTGTCTTTTCTGTTCTTGTGTTGTTTGGTCTGATGTGTGCTCACACAGACAAAAACACTGGCTGATTGTTATTTATCAGTGTATTTTAGCTCTGCTCCATCTTATTTACAAGGTTTATTTAAAAAAAAAAAAAAAGTGCTTCTATTTTTAGCGTCAGAACTGAACTCAGAAAGGCTGCTTTTACATTTTGTGACTGGATCTCACTGCAGAGTGATGAAATCTCCAGGAAAAGAGCCTTTTCAAGGTGTTATCAAGGTTAAACAATTGGTAATAATAATTTGCTCTAATACTTCAAAATAAAATATAATGTACATAAAACATACAGAAATGGAGAGTAAAACCTACCACAGCCTATAGAGTGAACTGTTAGGGTTAGTGTTAGTTCGGAGACGACTCAGACCAGCCTGGTACTCATCACCACACCTCCTCCTCCTCCTCCTGTGTCCACAGGTGATGTCAGTGTGGGCATTAAATGTGACGCCAACATGGTCGGTGATAAAGAAGCCGACGTGGACTTTGACATCATCCCCAACGCCAATGACACATTCACGGTCAAATACGTCCCCCCGGCAGCTGGACACCTCACCGTCAAAGTGCTGTTCACTGACAAGGTGACGAACGCCGTCGAAACGCACACGGACTCTTCATCAGCAGGATAATGAGGAGGAGGGGTCATCCATAAGCTACTTTTACAATGATGATCTACCTCAGCGAGAGGGATAGAATCAGGATTAATCCATTTGCATGATTAATTAGATTAAAATTTTTAATGCATTGACGCGATTAATGCACAATAACTCGTGCATCAAGGAAAAAGTGACAATCTTATGTTACATTTGACCAACCTCACTGCAACTTGTTTGGTATTTACTGCTTCTAAGTCAATTTAAATGGAAAAGTATAAGTCTTCACACTTTTTGAAACAAATTACATTAATTACTGACGGAGGCAGTGAACCAAGTGTAAAAAAAGCGAAAACATCTCAGCAGAATATTACAGAGGTTCTGGTAAGTTCTACAAAGCAGGTGGAATTTCCTTTAGTTACACAAGTTTAATTTAGAAAAAAAAATATACCTATACCAACATATTTTACATGAAAATATACATTTTCATGTAAAACAAGTAATTTTAGTCGAGTGTCTATCACCTTCTATCATGAGTGTTTTTGTGTCCACAAAATGAAAAACGTGTGAAAAAGTGAGAGGCATGTGGCACCCTCTGCTGGTCGCATTATACCGACTCCACAATCTGGTGAAAGTCGTGGGTACTGATGCTCATATAAAACAAATCATGGAAAGTAAACAAAAGTAAGCAAAAGTGAGTAATGTAGTAAATCAACAGAATAAAAACGGACAAATAAAATTAACAGAATAGTTAATGTCATGAATATAAACAAAAAAATGAACAAAAAATAGACAAAATAATGAGTCAACATATACAAAGATGAATATAGTTTTAAAAAATGAATTAAAATGAACTAATACCAAAACAAATGTTATCCATACGAACAAAAATATGAATAACCAAATGGAGCAAAGTAATCGAGAAAATTAAGGGAAAAAAATTAACAAAATGAACATATTATTAAAAAAATTGAGTAAAAATTTATGAAATAATAAACAAGATGCAATAAAAAAGAATGAAACAAATAAATATTTGTCCACATGATGCCAGGGAACAAAATGTGTTCATGTGCTTCATAAAAGGTTTGAATATTTTCTGCAGCTCTAGACACTTATTCCTCGATTTCTCTTAGCTAAATGATGGGATACTATTATTTTCCCCACACAGGAAGTTCCTCAAAGTCCCTTCCATGTCAAAGTGGATCCTTCCCATGATGCACTGAAGGTCAAAGCTGAGGGTCCTGGACTTGCTCGTACAGGTGAGACATGCCTCCTTTTAACCTGCGAGGTCGTTTTCCACCTGCACGTCGTTTTGAATTCTGTGTCCGTGTGCAGGTGTGGAGAGTGGGAAGCCCACTCACTTCACCGTCCTGACTAAAGGAGCTGGTAAAGCACCACTGGACGTTTCCTTCTCGTCACCTGTAGTCGACTTTGACGTCATCGACAACTATGACTACTCACACACCGTCAAATACACACCAGCCCAACGGGTACGTCCACCACACCTGGACAAATACTAACAAGTGAATGCGTGACCCTTAACATAAATACTAACAAGTCAACATGTGCAGGGGGAGATGAGTGTCATGGTGAAATACGGAGGAGACCCCATCTCAAAGAGCCCCTTCACAGTTGGAGTCGCTGCCCCCCTGGACCTCGACAAGGTCACAGTGGACGCTTTGGACGGACGTGAGGACACATCTGTTATTGTCCATCTGTACATTCAGCCAAGGGACAAAATATAATAATAAAAAGTGCCGAAATAATCAATAGAATTAATAAAAAATGAACAATTTGAAAAGGAATAGATTAGAAATTAAAAAGAGAAAATGAACAAAAATGAAGAAAATGATCAAGACAATGAACAATATATCCAGAAACATGAGGAAAAAGAAATAAAATGGTCACAAAAATGAGTCAAAATGTATTAATAAGACATAATTATGAATGTTGGTAGAAATAAATGATCACCAAAATGATCAAATGAGCAAAAATAAGCAACAAAATGAAGAGAAATGAATCAAATAATCTAGAAAAGTTGAAAAAATGAAGAAAACGGGCAATAAAATGAGGTTGAAATGAGAAAAGCAGTTGATTTCTAAGTTGTTTGGTTCATTTTGATGAATTCCAGTTGATTTAAGCGCCTAGAGATAATCGGCGATTATGATTGGCGCTATACAAATAAAGTTTGATTGATTGATTGATTGATTTAAACAGCATATGCTACACCAACAAAATATAAAGATATGAACAGAAAGGGAGGATGGGGGAAATCCCCCCCATCCTCCCTTCCTCCCTGAAATCTACATCTTCAACACACACATGTTCTGCTGCTGGTTATGGTGTGGAAGACCAGAGGGAGGGGTCTGTTTCAGCTGTGTGTCTGCATTTCAGGCGTGGAGGTGGGTCAGGAGCAGCAGTTCCTGGTCGACACCACAGGAGCAGGAGGTCAGGGCCAGCTGGAGGTGGCGCTGGTGAGTCGCACGGGTTTTTATTGACATTTTTAAGAATACATGACATTTAACACACACATAAAAACCATCTCCCTCCCCACAGCCCCCCACCAACCGCCCCCACCGGGGGCAGTGAACTGTCATCAAACTACCAGCAGAATATAAAGACATGAGTTCCACCCAGGGACAAACGCAAAGCAATGTGTCAGACATAGACTGTACACAGGGGCTACATGGAAATGATCAGTATTTTATTTATTCTTTAATTTTTTGTTCTTTTTTTGTACAAGGCCTAAAAACAAAACTAAATTAAAATCAACAATAAAACCAGTCAGAATGGACACATTTTTCTACATATGAAGTCAACATGTCTCTTGATGTCCTTGCTGTGTGTTTGCTGTGAGCCGGTCCAGTGTCTGTATTGTTGTTTGTTCTATCTCTACTCTTTTCTTTTGTCTCTCCTCTGTCCACTAACCCCAACCGGTCGAGGCAGATGGCC
>JAQQAE010011526.1:0-13576 GCA_029823295.1 Pseudamia nigra | reverse complement strand
AACCCGCAGCAATCCCCAACATAAACCCACAATGCCGGGTGGCTCCCCCTAGCGGCACCCCACAGCCGCTACAATATCTTTATTTGGTAAAATTTATGATTTCTTTGGTCCACAGTTTTCTAATTTTATTTATTTTCATAGTTTTTGGTGATTTTTGATCATTTAATTTATTGTATTGTTTAATCTTGTCCATTTTCTTGACTTTTTTGTTTATTTTGTGGATTAATTGCGGGTTTTAATTTTAGTTCATTAGATAGTAATTTTTTTCTTCTTTTTTCTGATTTAGTGCTTATTTTTGATTTATTCTAAAGTGTTACTTCCATCACTAGTCAAAGCAACATGAGCCACTGGGGAGGGGCTAAAGAGCCTCATGTGGCCCTGTAGCCGCAGATTTCAGACCCGTTTTATACAAATGATTAATGTTTTGTGCTGGAGTCTGCACTATGACTACTTAAAAATGTATATTTGTAATGTAATGACAGTCTACAGGTTTCAGTACACTCAATAGGGAGCGTCTCAACTCTCTTGTAACTGTCACTGCTATTTGTAAAGCTTATCAATCCTATGGGGCGCCCCATTGGCATAGGGGCCCCGTGGAGTTGGCCTGGTGACATGGAGTGCCTCTGTCTGGACCTGATTGTTTTTTTCATGCATTTAGATACAGAAACGTGCCATCAGAAAATCCAGTACAGTATTAAATTAATTTCAGTAAGCTTACGCAATGTCTCAACATTTATTTGCATCCAGACTTATTTCTGGAGAGTCAGACCACTGTTTTCCCCGGCACATCTCAGAGATTTGCATTGAGGTTAAAGTGTTCATGGTATGCTTATTTGCAACAACTTAATTTTAATCTTGAGTGTCTTTATAGTAGCTCTGCACCCATCATAACTAAAAAAAATATGTAATTATTTCAGAATGAAAGCACAAGATTACAAGGGGGAGACCTCTTCCTGATACAAAAGGATTTGCCTTATTTTGAGTTTCTGGGGTGAGGGGAAAAGATTGAGGGGTCCTATAGCCAGTCAGAAAAGCTAATGCTAACCACATACACAATGCATAAGCTGACTACTTTTTCATCAATGACTACACTCAGTACTATCAGCCCCTGACCTATGTTTTCCCTCTGTGTACCCATGATATTTGCACTAAAATGTGTGCACATGCCGAATGCTGACACTGAGCTGCCTTAGTGGAGGTCTACACCTCAGAATCCTCTCTAGTTGAATTATAACATGTTGTCTTGTTCTTATTTAGGTTGCAGTCTGTTTTGTCCTTGGAACTGGTTATTTACTCCATTCACCATTCATAAGCTAAAGAGTGGTGCTGTCTACAGTTGCATATACCCATGGTCACAACAATAATATGCGATTTTAGGTCAAATTTTACCACAAAAGATCCACTCTGGAGCCATTCCCCTGCCCCTCTCCAGCTGCAACAGGGTGCAGCTATTCAGACCCCCTGGTTACCCCCTGCTTGCATGGAGCTGCCTCGGCGTGCTGCTGCATGTGTTCACACAGGCTTTGTTTTTACTGCTGCTGTTGTCAGCGCTGCTGTATTCAGGGAGTTTCCCATTAACATGCCTGTTATATCTCAATTTGACTTTTCTCCATGTATTTCTGCCACAAGCCACTTCCCTCGCCTTTCCTTACTCACCTCAATTTCTGAAAAATAGGCATCTTGTCTTCTTTTTTTTATAAATGACACGTAGCTCTGCAGTGCTTGACGTGCGCTTCCCACACGTCTCTTATACAGCCAGTCTGGACATCCAATCTGTTAACTTACAAAATGAAAGTGGGCAGGTAACGTGACCATCACACGTGGGAAAGGTTACCCATGTGCCCCAAGCCTTAAAATTGCTGCCAACTAATGCCAGCAGACATCTGGCTCCCAACAGACAAGCATTTGCAGATTGTACTGTTGGTATTGAACCTTCTAAGATAGAGTGGATAATAAAATTGACCACTATAGAGCAGCGATCAGGGAGAATAGAATCACCAAATGAAGTTCAACTCCTGTATTCGTGTACAGGTACATTGTAGTAGTAGTTTACTTAAGGCGTGTGGTTTTTTCTTCCATCGACTGGACTGGAAATAGTTTACTTAAGACAACAAAAGGTGAACGCAAGTATTGTATCCAATGTGGCAACACAGGATACAACACTTTATGTACAGTAACATACACAAAATTATAATTTGAAAGAGGAAAACACACAGTCCATTGTCTGATAACTGGTATGAAAAAAACATTTGGATATTTGTGATGTCACAAATTTACCATTAGTGTCTTCAAGGTCCACCAGGATCACCACAACTATAAAAACCACCCTGTATATTCAAGGATAAACTGTCAAAGTGTCCATGGCACAGACAGGAAAAAGGTGTGGTCAACAGGAGATCATTTGCTTTTAAAGCAACACACACAGAATCAGGTAATTTGATACAAAGCTGAAACCCATGAGTACAGTATATGGACATGGAAGAATGAAGGATCGCTGTGGTATTTGGAGCTGAAATATAAGATGGACTTTTACAAGACATTTGAGAATTAAAATAACATACATTAAAGGGGTAAAATATGAGATGAGATTTACTTTATTGTCTCAGAGGAAATTCGTCTTGGACTAAGTGCTAGGCACAGCTGCATCTAGAATATACACATAAGCAAGCACAGATACAACTGCACATAATAACAATACAGTCTATAACAGGGGTGGGCAAATCCAGGCCTCAAGGGCCGGTGTCCTGCGGGTTTTTCAACTGCCTCTGCCCAGCCCACTGTATCTTCCAGCTTCTGACTGACTGAACACACCTTATTCAGGTAATAAACAGTTGGTACAACAGAGACAGTTGGAAAACATGCAGGACGCCGGCCCTCGAGGCCTGGATTTGCCCACCCCTGGTCTATAACAACAGTTAAGACTGTACAATATATCTCCTTTAAGTTAAACTGCAGCATAATTACAGTGATTAGGTTATATACAGTAACTAGTGCAACCTACATATCTGTACATTGAGTAAGAACTCAAATGTGAAGAATGAATGATGCTGTCTACGATATTGGGAGAGTAGCTACTGTAGTAGCTGATGGTTTGTAGCTCTCTGCTATAAATGATTAGACAGGTGACCTACTAGTCAGCATGGCTTACAATCTCATTGGTGCACAAGCTCATGACCTCAGTCATAGTGGTAGCTACTATGGAACTAGCAACTGTAGCTCAACTAACCAGTGGATGACTGAGAAAAGACAACCTGCATTTCAGATGGCTTCCAGATCTGGTCCAGGTAAGAAAAGAACAGACATGCTAACTTGACACCTGTGAGGTTATAAGCCGAGTTGACTGGCAGGTCACCTGGTTATTCATTTATATCGGTCCACCACATAGACTGCATATACAGTATTACTGGACAAAGTGACCGTGATGTCACCCTTTAGTTTCTGAAGGGCTGTTTTGAGGCCAATCAGGTTGTCACTTCCTGGATGACATCTTGGAGCCAAAAACAGGATGTAACCATATCTGGATGAACGACAGTGGGGCTAACTGAGTGTTCATGCCAGGGGACTAATGGGAAGCTAATAGTAGCCGCTATCTTGCTGATGTGGTAAAACTTCACCAAGCAGTGTCAAACTAAGTCATATTACAGTGTTGTTAGTATAAACTTTTACCCGCAGCTGCAGTTGAGTCATGTATAACCCATGTGTGTCCATATTGAATATATAGAAGATACAAAAGTCAGAATTGACTTTCGTGTCTTCACTAGTGAACAACTTCACTAGTGAGCTGTTACCATAGTGACATGTCAATCAAACCTCAGCACGGCAGTGATTTGTTTGATTATTTGCAGTAATATCTTAATAATGGAGCAAAAAATTGAAGATGGACCACCACATTACTTGTCAGAGGGTCCAAATAAAATGTTTGAGACAATAATGACTCATGACAAAAATGTATTTGCTTAGTATTTTCAGATAGCAGTCCAATGTATTTCTATGGAAAAATGGCTTTTTGGAGTCAGACCAACGGTTCCCCAGTGGCCAAACGACATTACAACTTAAAGTTACTTCCGCATAGGCCTCACTGAACAGCCCCGGTCATTACCCACTGATCCACCATGAGTGATCGGCTACTAGCTAGCTTTAACTCTTCTATAAAGAACTTCGCTCATCTACAGTTGGGCTTTGCTCTTGAACTGCTGGGCCTGACTTTGCAGTAGGTTGAGTCACCATCAGCTCTCCTCTTCAGTGAACAAACCACTTAATGTGCATCATCAGTGTGATTCTCTACACTCTCCTTTCATACAGTCAACCTAATGTTTTAAGTTTGCGTTTAAGTCTGTTAAACAACTTATCTTGAAGGTGTATTTGAATTCATATGAGTTTGTGACTGTAATGTTAGGAGTCTCTGCACAGACTGCTAATGTTGCATCTCTTTTCCTTTGTCATTCAGTATGTACAGTAGTGTCTTAAGTTGCACCTTTCTCCCCTCTCCTTCCTCAGCGCAGATGATGACTTTGATTCTACCTTTAAAACCAACGTTCTGGTGAACTCCAGTGGCTATGCAGAGTACTTACCTCCAGGTGAGTCTGTACTCATGTAATATACTTATTCACTCAGTATTTTCATAAAGAAGTTCAATGTAACGCTATCAGAATCAGAGCTTTTTGAAGCCTATTGAATGGTGCCAGGTGGCCGAAAGTTACTTAAGTGTTGATATTACTGTACAGCCCTGGTCATTGCTCACTGGTTAGAATGTGTGAAGTAAGAGAAAATAGCAAATGCAGCAAATGCAGTAGCAGTGACATGCTTTCCTAATGCAGCTCTCTCCTCTCAGACCAAATAAAAAGAGTAAATATGAAGATGGATGGACCTGATGCTGTGGAAAAGTGAAGCATCACTGTCAAGTCAGAGAGCCATGTCCGAGTAAATCTGAACAAAACGAATGCACCACTATGAAAAACAAGTGGAAACTGGAATGGACACAATATGTCCCTTTTATAGACCTCCCAGTCTCTAAAATTCAGCTGATAACAACAAGTAATTACTATGATGTCTGTATAATTATACACTAATACACACTTAGCCCTAATTTACCTTCATTAACTAAAACCAGCTTTGTCTGTATTAGTAGTCCACTGTTCTATGCACCCGTACAAGATGTTTTTTAATAACATGTCTCTCCAAGGTCACTTCAGTAACCTTGGAGTGGCACAAAAAAGACCCTTGAATTTATCTACATCTTGGAAAAAAATCTCTCTCTCTTTTGCAGTATGTCTCCCAAAATAAAAACTCCATCATTTTGAAAATAAGTCCCCAAAATGCACATTTCAAGGCTCAAAGGCAGGATTACCTTGCTGGAAATGTCATCCCATCCAAATTCCTGCTAAAACCTGCTACACTTATCTCCCGCTACACCATTAAACCCAAACATAACAGCATAAGCCCTTTATCTTTGCAGTTACAGTACAAAATGATTTCTGTAAAATATGGTATGCAGCAAGTGCCTGGGAGCCTTTGGCTTTGAATTATTTACCCTGTGTCAACCTCCCGCTCCTGCCTGTCATCCATGGACCTGTTGCCTGTTATTTACAGACAGGAGCCAGCTTCAGCAGACCAGCGGGAGCTGTAACCGCCACATATGAGGCAACATATGGATTGTAAAACATCCTTCCTTTCTCTTTTGTACTTCATCACAGCACCTATTTCTTAATTTTCCCATTTATTCATCCCTTATGCTCTTATTCCACTCTCATTCCTGTCACATAATGGGACAAAGCCTGCCTTCCACTCAGTCATTCGCTGAACCAAACCACAGCAGTAGCGTTTTTTCTTCTCTCTAGCTGGCTCTCATCCAAATCACGACATTAAGCAGCTGTATTTACATTCAGCTGTATCCTATTAATATACATGGCCACTTAATAGAATTGATAGAGTGGCCCTCTTAGCCTCTGATCCCTGACTTCACACTATATAAGGCCATTTGAACTCAGACTATCTACACTACCAGTCAAAAGCTTGGACAAACCTTTCTTTCTTTTTCCATTTTTAACTTTGTGCATCAATACTGAATACATCAAAACTATGAAAGAATATGTATGGAAGTATGTTTCATATTATAGACTGTTCAAAGTAGCCACTTTTACTGTAGGTTTGATGACAGCTTTGCATGCTCATGGGATGGTATCAGATTCATGAGATAGTCACTTGGAATGGTTTTCAGTTAACAGGTGTGCCTTGTTTTCTTAATTTGTGCCATTTCTTGCCTTACAGATGTGCTGTAGAAGGTGTCAGTTGTTTTGTGCACAGGAAGGATGACTACAGAGTCAATTGTCCTACTAGTGCCACTACAACTATTGTACACATATTTAAAGATGCAATCTATGATATTTGGAATGTAGCTAGTAGCCGATGGCTTCATCACAACCTGCCAGTCATCACAGCTTACAGCCTCATAGGTAAACAAGCTGATGCAAGAAATCAGAGTTGAACACAGTCACAGTGGTAGCTACTGTACTACAAAGCTAGCAACAGTAGCTTATCTAACCAAAGGATGACTGAGGGGAGACAGTCTGCATTTCAGATTCCTTCAACATCTGGTACAGGTTAAAAAAAATAACAAACATACTAGCTTGACAACTGTGAGGTTGTAAGCTGAGTTGACTCTGTTGTAAGCTGAGTTGAGCCTGTTCCATCATCTACTGCATTCTGCCATGAACAACTGGCTACTAGCTAGTTTACCAACATTGTATACTTAGGGTGCTTTCACACCTACAGCATTTAGTCCGCTTAAAGCGGATCGGAGTCCGGCACACCTGCAAGTTTGGTTTGTTTGGGCTAGTGTGAAAGTGGACCAGTTTGTTTTGGTTTGGACTAAAAGAACCGTACCGAGACCACCTTCTGGAGATGGTCTCGGTACGGTTCGGTACGCCTCCATCTGAACTCCAGTGCGGTTCGCTTATGGTGAGAACTCTGACCAGCCCTGATGCTACACTGCTGTCTGTAATGTAGCACTTTTTGGTCTACGGAGGCTTCTGTAGCAAGCTGCGATGTACATTTCAAGAAGCTAGTAAACTTCTGTACATCAGAGTCTTTCTGATACGTTTTCTCTGTACCAAAAAGAAAGCGCACAGTGTTTTCGTCCCGAATACGATTTCCATGCTGGAACAACAGCAGTATTTGTGCTTTTTACACGAACAAATGGTAATAATAAATCGCCACAAAAACAAGTAAGATAGTACCATTCATTATTCCAAAATAAAGTTAAATCCAATATTTTCGTCTGCTGGATTTTTCCCTCTACAGATGCTGTGCCAATCAGCTCTCACGTACGTCACCCAAAACATAGTATTTTGTAAACAGCACCGAATGGGGGGATATACAACATTCATAGTGGTTGGTTCATTTGCAAAAACACTGGTGTGAATGTGAACCAAACGAGTTGAGAATTGCAACATGGTAGTAACTTGTGGGCCCAAATGAACCACTGCACCGGACTTAGAAGTGTGAAAGCAGCCTTAGTGTTACTACAACTACTGTGGTTCGTGGATTGGCAAGGTTGTCAGATGTTTTCCACATTGCTGGCCACAGTGTACTTCCATTCTGGAGCAGGTCCGGGTGGTCATTTCTCTTGGGTACAACTTTGCATCTGCATGGGTCCAGCTGTTGTCTGTGAACCTTGCAATGTGTCCGGCCCAATAGAATTTCTGCTTTCTGTAGAACACGTCCTTCATTCTGCTACGGATGTGCTCACGCAACATTATTCCTAGTATGGGCTTTTATGCTGTAGTTTATCACTGTTTTTCCTTCTTAGTAGCTCAAATGTCACTTGTATACACTATTGCAGGTAGGACTGTGTTGAAGAGATTTTCATGTCGGGTCTTCATCATTTATTGTGGTAATTGTGGTAAATGCCTCCCATCCTGATCTCATTCTCTGCGAAACTTCTATATCCATGTCTTGGCACATATTCACAATCTGTCCCAAGTAGGCATACTCTTTTACGTCTTTGATTTTGACAGGAAACACTCAGTTAAGTAAAGTGAAAAGATAGTCCATCATTACGGTGCTTTAAGAAATGAAGGTCAGATATCTGAAAAATCGCATGAACTTTGAATGTGTCCCCAAGTGCAGTCACCAAAACTATCAAACACTATGGTGGAACTTGCTCTGATGAGGGATATCCCTGGAAGGAAGACCAACAGCTACCTATACTGTAGACGATACGCTTATTAGAATTACCAGCCTTAGAACCAACAGATTACAGCACGTCAGCTAGTGTTTGATGGTTTTTGCAACTGCACAAAGACAGAAGTTATTGAGATTTTTTTAATTGCCTGACCTGCAACTCTTAAAGTAATGATGGACTGTCTTTTCTTGCCATAATATGCAGTAGTTGTACAGTAGTAGCACTAATAGGGCTACTGGCTCTGTACCCACCCTTTCGCTGCACAAGACAATCGATGGTCTAAAGCACATTAAGTAGTCAAGAAATGGCACAAATTAACTCACCTGTGAATTGAAAACCATTGACTACCTCATGAACCAGATAAGAGAATGCTATGAGTGTGCAAAGTTGTCATCAATGCTAAATGTGGACAATGTGAAATATAAAATGAGTTGTTTAACACTTTTTGTATGTTCTGTCACAGTTTGAATGTCTTCAGTATTAATGTAAAGTGTTGAAAATAATACAAACTAGAAAGCACTCAGGGAGCACAGACCTTCGCCACGGCAGCTCATTTCCTCCATGTGACATTATTAGGGTCTGTGGCCACAGGTAGCGTTTTTAGCACCACAATGGTCCACATTTTGAAATACTACTATATTTAGGTCACAAAATAGTGGTCTAAGATTTTTTCAGGCGAGAACATGGTGGATTGGGGTGCCTGGTAATGCGCACTCACATGGCTCAGGCCTGACTGCAGCAGATTGCGGCTGACCCATGGTCCTGCTCCCTATGCTCTTCTCTGACCTTTGCTGTCACTCTACACTGCAACTGTTAAATAAAGGCAAAAATGTCCCCCTTCCCTCCTAAAAAAAGAGAATATGGTGGATTAAAATTTAAATCTGCAGTCGATTTATCAAGATGAAGCCTTCGTAGAGATTTGATCTGATGATTTCACACATGCCCGGAGTCAGTGTCTGTGTAAGTGAAGTGAGTCCGGGGGGCCTTGACATCCTGACACATGCTGCAGTTCACTGTTTACATTGATACTCACGTAGTCACAGAGTAATGAATGAGTCGGAGCTGCCGCTGCTGCATCGCGGCGACATGTAAAAATGTCCTTTTCACACAGTAACCTTTCAAACTGTAATGGATGTTCTGGATGCTCGCTACCTTCATGAATTCATGGAAATCCTTCAGTGTTAGATCATAAACAGAGCTGTCAGCTTCCCCTCCATTATGGTGCGGAGAAGTTTTTACCTCTTCTCGATCACAAGTGAGCAGTGATTGTCAATTGCAGCTCTGTTCTAAAGGCTGAGCATTGAAATGCCTTCAGCCCAGCACCCAGCAATTTTAATTGGTCAGTGCAAAAAATGAAATCATCAGTTCCTTGTTCCACGCCACTCCTTCCCTGAAAATTTCATAAAAATCCATTCTGCACTTTTTGAATAATATTCCTAACTAACTAACAAACACCGGCAAAAACATGACCCCTGCCACTCCTTAGCAGAGGTAATGAAGAAAAACACTGAAGGAGAAGGTGTGTCCAAACTTTTGAGTGCAAGTGTATAACAGCATTGAGTGACTCTCAGGCTGCTGAAATCTAGCGTGTAAAGAACATACAAAGTAAAGATCCGCGACAGGCTGCTGCTTTCACAGACTTACACCAGTTTCGCATTCTAAGATCAGACGGTAAATGGAGAAAGTGAGCGTCTCCTATTTATAGCATTAGTCATAGCACTAAGAATATGTAACCAGTGAGTAACTCGCCGAGGTTTTTACTCTTAATGAAATATTAAAGTCAAATGTACAAACACAGATGACATGCGGAGATTGCAAAATGAGATGCTGCCTAGGCACAGCTGGGAGACGACAAAGTGATGAGCTAATAGGACGAGACACAAAGGAAGGATGAATGAGAGAGAGAGAGAGAGAGAGAGCTGAGGAGTACAAATACATCAGCACTGGGTTTAAATGAGGACTGCTTCATCATTTATGGGCCATCTCACACCTTTCAGCTCAACAATAACTGTCAACCTGGATGAATTGAGAATGCTCCTATTATTTCTCACCAGGTGTCTGTAAAACACAGTGACACAGGTTTTACTGGTGATCTTTGAAACACATTAAATGCAACAGAAGCATAGGAATGAAAAAAATTATACCATAACTGTGAACGATGCATAAGTTCAAGTAAGCCATGAGTTAATCACTGCTGCTGTCCGTTTTATGTTGATATTTCGTTCATTTTGTTTGTTATTCTGGTAATTACTGATTAATTTTTGTTTACTTTCCTTGACTATTTTTTTCATTGTTTATTTATTTTATTGGCTGAATTTTGTTCATTATTCTGTTAATTACTGACTAATTTTTCTTTATATTCTTGATTATTTTTTCCAATGTTCATATCATTTTTGGACCTGTTTGAATTAATTAATTATTAATTAATGATTAAGTATTTATTTTTCTAATTGCCTTTACAAAACTGGTCATTTTAGGACACTTTTAATTTTCTTCTTTGTTAATTTTGTTGGTTATGTTTTTCATTTTTTTACTATTTGGGTCATTTTAGGATCGTCGTTATCCGAGGCACCACTGTATTTTGTTTATTTGTTTGATAATTTGGTTCATTTTGTTTGCTCTAATGTTCATTTTCTTTTAGTTTCTGGATTTTATTGCATATTTTGTATTTTCATATTCTGATTATTTTCTTGTTTTTGTTGATTATGTTGTTACATACACCTTGTGTTCACTTTCTGGATTATTTTGCTCATCTTGTTTATTATTATGGTCATTTGTTGTAAATATTTGTTAATTTTCTGTTTCATTCTGTTTGTAATATTGTTCTTTTTTTTAACTCTTGATTACGTTGTTTATTGGACATCGTTAATTTCCTTGATGACATTGTTAATTTTCTCTGTTTCTCCAGTCATTTTCTTGATAAATTTGTTCATGTTGTTTACTATGTTACTCAGCTTATTTTTTCTTAATTATTTCACTCACTTTCTTTATTATTCTGGTTATTTTTGGGTACTTTTAAATTTATTGTAAATTTGTCATGCTGGGGGGTTAACATATTAATATTATTTTTTATTATTTTTCTTCATAGTTATCTTTAGTTTGTTTATTATCTGAGAAATGTGTGCAGTGTCGTGTGATATGTGGATTCATTTGCTGGAAAATGCAAATTTTATTGCAATTTATAAAGCCTGGGACTTACAGTATAATTTCCACATATATTTGGGTCTTGAGCTGAAGTAATGTAGGTAACCGGTTTAAAATAATCCACTGAATCCACAGGGTAATCATGCAAACAGAGCTGTTTTTGTGTTAATCAGTGTACTTTAGGCTTTCATCACCACAAGACAAAAGCAAATGCCTCTAAGAAGAAGAGTTTTCAGGCTGAGCGAGCGTGTAAAAGCAGAATTTCTAGGCGCTCCTCACAATCCAACCTGCTCGCCTCCTTACTCTTCTCCAAACTCCGCTCTCGCTCCTCTTGGATGACTCATTTGCATGTTGGCAGCTTCATAATGAGCGTCTTTGAGAGCCGGACACCTTCATTGGCATTTTGGCTCTGTGTGCCTATGGACGTCTCAACGGGCTTCCTTCGTCTATTTCACTAATTACTTTCAGGGAGACGTGTACATTTCAGTCCCACTTCTGTGTTAGGATTTGTCCTTCTGTGAGACACGGAGCATTTCAGTCTCTTCTGCCCTGGCTTTACACAAGTAATGACAGACTGGTGCAGTTTTAGGTCCATTTTTGTTCCTTTTTTGTGAATTTTATTTGTTATTGTTCTTTCCTATGTTTTTTTGTCCATTTTTTTCTATTTAAAAAAATTCTTCATTGTCTAGCTTCTTTTGTTTGCTTTGTGAATTATTTTGTTCATTTATGTTATTTTTAAATTGTTTGCACATGTTTGTTCATTTTTTTGGGTTCATTTTTGCTCATTTTGATGATTACTTGGTCTCTTTGTAATCATCTGCAGACATAATGCACATGTAAATAAGTAAATATATATTTGTACATGTTATTATCTTTACCACTTAATAAAATGAATTCAGATGATATGATATATGTATTCATTTAGATATCATGTTACTTCACATTGAATAGTTATAAATCTTTGCTCCTTTTGCTAATTTTTTTTTCATTGTTGTGGTTATTTTATCCATTATCATTCTTACCTAAATCATTTTCTTTTTTGCATTGTTTTGATAATTTTTTTCAATCTCAGCAATATTTCCATTTATTTTCCCCTCATATTATGTAATTTATTGCTTGATTATTTTGGTCATTTTTTTTCATTTTGTGGATTTATTTGCTCATTTTTCTTGACTGCTATGAGTAATTTGTTCATTAGTGTTAATAGCAAACTTATTTTCTTCATTTTTGGATTGTTTTACTATTTTTAAAAGTTTCAAAAAAATAATTTTGGCCCATTTTGCTCAATGTGTTGCATATTTTATTATTTTTCTTGTTTATTTTGTTAATTTTTGATCATATTGCAGAACATTTTGTTCCTTTTCAGTCATTTTGTGGACTCCCTTGATAATTTTTATTTGTTTGTTGACACAGTTCACATTAAATCACACTGATCATGATCATTTTTTGTTCAGTTGTTTTTAATGATTAAATGCATTTTTGTTCCTTTTTCATTTTCTGTTCACTTTCTTGACTACTTTCTTAATTCATGGTAAGTTTTTGATGATTATGCTCATTTTCGTTCATTATTTTTGTCTATTTTGTAGATTATTTGGCTCATTTGTACTCATTTTGTGGACTTACTTCACATTAGACCAACATGAACAAAATAAGTTTGATGTCCACTCAAATGCATTTTATTATTTTTAACATTTAAAGAGTAAAATGCATATAAATGTTATGATACATAGATTCATTTAGAATAAAATACTATATCAGTTGATGAAGAATGATTCCACATTTACACTGATCTTGTTTCTTATGTTGCTTTAATTCATGTGGTTATTTTGTTTATACTGTATTTGCTATTTTCTTGATTATTTTTGCTCATTTTTTTCATTATCTTGATTCTTTTGTCACTTATTCATTTTTTTCCTAAGTATTTGGATTTATTTGTCTTTTATTTTAATCTTTTTCATTCTTTATTTCTCATTTTGTTTCATCTGCTTTTAATTTTGTTCACTTCATAGATGGCTTTGTTCATTTTTGTCCATTTTTAGCTTATTTTGTATATTTTTGTTGATGTTGGAGATTCATTTGGTCATTTTGATTCATTTTGTGGAGTTAGTTTATTCTTTTACATATTATTTATTTATCTATGCTTTTGGTCACTTGTGGGTTATTGTACAGGGTCACATACAGTGGGGACAATAATTATTTGGAAATGTAAAAATGTGCAAGTTCACCCATTTAAAAAGATAAGAGAGGTTT
>JAQQAE010011525.1:0-13577 GCA_029823295.1 Pseudamia nigra | reverse complement strand
GTTTCGGCCTCGAATTGTGAAGCGCCTAGAGATAATCAGCGATTATGATTGGCGCTATACAAATAAAGATTGATTGAAAAATCTGTGTCGTAAACACAATATATTCATTTTTAATAAAATATATGCTTGATGTTTGATGTCTGTACCACTGTGTACAGACCAAGGCATACAGTACACTTGCAGCAGCTGTACTGTATAGACCATTCGACAGGTTTTGAACGAGTCAAACAATTACATATTATAAAACCTATGAAACTATGTACAGTATGTTTCCCATTCATGATCCGGGGCTGATCCGGGGCTGACCCAGATGACCACTGGCAGCTATCCTACTTTATCATGTTTAAATTTAGATTCTTTCTGCAGCATTTTTACAGCATCTTTTCTCCAAAAGCTTTCAAAGAACTTTGCAGGCATGGACAAAAATAAATATGAGGTAGGCTGAAGAGCAATGTACACATTTTCATAAGACAATTGCCAAATATGAACCAAATTTATGCAAAAATAAAATTTATGAAACTGCCTGAACTTTTGGCCCTGACTGTACTGACAAAGCCCTAATTTCGACCTCAGCTGTAGGCAGAGCTGCACAATTAATTGAGTCACAGTCATGATCGGCAAACCATTATATCAGCCTGAGCCTTTACATAACTGCAAAGCTATATAAAGGTCTAGACGAGGGGTGTCAAACCATGTGCCATGGAGAGCAGAGACCCTGCATATTTTCTCTTCAGCTAAACCAAGTGATTTTACTGATCAGCACTCGAGCATTTGAGGCTGGAGGTGCTAATCAGTAATATCTGCTGCTCAGAAAGACAATGTGCAGGGTCTCGGCCCTCCATAGCACATGGTTTGACACCCCTGGTCTAAATAGTTCATTTACTGTAGTTAGTCTTGTCAATATTTCAGTGATTATTTTACTTTTTTTTTTTCCATTTTGTTGATCATTTGTCAATTTGTTCAATTTGTAGATAATACTACTCATTTTAGTAAATTTGCTTACTATGGTAATTACTGATAACTTTGGTCATTTTTGTTCATGCTGTTGATACTTTAGATTTTTGGTTAAATTTGGTTTCTTTTGTACATTTTAAAAAATTCAATTCAATTTTTATTGTTATAGCGCCAATCATAATCGCCAATTTTCTCTAGGTGCTTCACAATTCGAGGCCGAGACCTCATGACTATACAGACAGTAAACCAGCGAGAGCAAGCCAAGGGCGATGGGGGGAGTAAAACCTTCATTTAACGGAAGAGAAAAACGGAACCAAAATAGAAAAACAAAAAAAAAATACAACAAAATCCAAAGCGAAACAACAGATAAGGACTCTTTCTGATTTAGTGCTCCAATTGAAAGTGTCAAAAATGAGATAGCGACTCTTTTTTTCTATTTTCATTATTCTGTTTCTGTCACTGGACGTGACCTGGAAGCTGTATTTGTTTAGATGCATTTCCTGTCATCAGTTACTACAGAAACTTCATGGTGCAGCCCAGTTTCACTCACGATTGTCACACAGTAGTCATGTACAGAGTTGTCAGTCACCATTTTGCCAGTTGTGGGTGTAATGGACATGCCTTACACAAGCAGAGACACATGGCTCAGCTACAGTATGCTAGTGGGTAGTGCTGCTCGACACAGAGCCACTGGAGCAGGGCACAGCTCAGCAACCGCAGCCACACAGCTCGATAACCCAGCAAATAGCAGTAACAGTGATAGTAACATTTGTTCACTGTTGATTTTTTTCTTGAGGAGCGCTCCGAAATTTTAAGTGACACAAGCTTGCATTTAACACCAGCCCTCATCAGACACCTACTGTTTACAAAGAATAGCAAAGAATGTACAAAGCTAAACTCCTGCTACTCCAAATAAGACAAATCCAGCTGTTTCAGGAAAAGGGCTCCATGCTTGTAATCTGTGTGTAATGTGATTTCGTTCTGAAATAATTATAGACTATTTTGAGTGATGACAGGTGTAAAGCTAATGTAGAGGTCCCTAAGATTAAAATTAAATCGCTGTAAATGAGCATGCACTGTAAAGATAAGTAGCCACCGATGTGGTGTATTTTTCCAAACTCCAGCTTCCTTGACATCCAGTGTCAGAAACAGTTTAATGAAAAAGTGAATTGGTGTCTCATTTTCTGCACTTTCAATATGAGCACTAAATCAGAAAACAGAAAACAAATCAATACCCATTCTTTCGTTTTTTTTTTTTTCATGGAAAATGGAATGAATGAAAATTGTACCATCAGGAGTATTCATCAAAGTTGGTAAATTACTTCAAATAACTGCACATAATGGTATCAGTTTCTGCTCAACCCGTAGTATTCATAGTTTTGTTCTGTCACCAAAATCTGTCTCTACCCATCTCTCTGGATCCATGCGCCGCTCATCTCCTCAGGTATCCTTCCTTCCTCAGTGATGGCAGGAGCAGTCGCCATGGCAACAGGGATCCTACAAAAGGAAGAGTGAGAAGGAAAAAAGACAAGAAAAGAAAAAAGAGAGAAAAAATGGAGCTAACACGTGAAGGCTGAAAGTCTGCCCTTCATCCATCTCTGCCTCATAGCATCTGTCTTTTCTCTACATCTGTTTTTATTTTTTTCATATAGATCGGTTTCCTAGAGATTCTCCCGGAGCTTTAATCTGTTCCTGGTATCCATCCCTCCAGCTTTATTTCTAATCCTTCATCTACCCCTCTGTGTCCTGGAGTTAGGGGCCAATTATACCTTCCGGATACAAAAAACATGGTTTATGATGCACACATCTACTTTCCTGTGTGTGTGTGTTATTTGCTACAAGTTTCCTCTTCCATTGCAAATAGGGAGGGATGGATTCTGGCTTCAGGAAAAAAATGCTTGTTAGCTGCAGTATTTAATTCTTATTGTAGTATACACGTACTGTATGTCCTGGATTGATTTAGAGATTTGTCGCAAGGGGAGTCTCCAAACGTGAACCCTTTCTCATTAGATGATTTTGACTGTTATTTTATGGTGAAAACAAATGTAAATGCCGAATATAACTGCCCTGAGTTTATTCTGCTCTTCTCAACAGGCAACGTTAATATCCACAGGATAGTTGGCTGCCAGTCACTTCTTGGATGGCAACGACATGCTGTAAATAACTATTTGCCCTCTTCCTGAGTACTTATTTTTTTATTCACCACGTTTGTTTTATAATATTTTTTGACTCTTTCATTTCCTTTTGTTGTTTTGTATATTTGTCACACTCCAGTGTTTCAGATTATCAAATATTTGAAAAATATAACCTGAGGAAGTAGGAAGGCAGTTTTTAAATGATTTAATTTATTAAAGAATAAAGCTTTCCAAACCTACCTGGCCTATGTGAAAAAATATGTGCCCCCTAGAGCTAATAACTGGTTGTGCCCCCCTTGGTGACAACCACAACAGTCAAGCTTTTGCGATAATTGGTAATGAGTCTTTCACATCATTTTGGAGGAATTCTGCCCACTTTTCTTTGCAGAATTGCTTGAATTCAGTCACACTGGAAGGTTTTTGGAGCATGAACTGCCCGTTTAAGGTCATGCCACAACATCTCAATCGGATTTAAGTTGGATCATCATCCTGCTGCATAATCCAACTGCAGCTGAGCTTGTTTTCTTGAACTGATAACAATTGATTCTTCTTCAGGATACATTTAGTTTTAGTTCATCATAGTTTAGTCCATTTAGTTTTTAGTCATCATAATGTCATCAACTAAACCATGTTTGTTTTACTCTACTTTTAGTAAACTAAATTCTTATATATAATGTAAAGGGTAAATCATTTTTAAAGTTTCCTTTGAATTCCTGAAGTTACAAATTTCTCACAGATGAAAGTAAACTGTTATTAACCTGTTGTCGTCTGAGGTCTGCTGGAACTGTGACGTTGCCTTGTCATCAAACGTGGAATGTTCCTATATTGCTCTTTCTTTCAAACATCAGCATCTTTTGGTTTTACGTGTGAATATCAATACTGTCATCTTCCTGCTGACAGACCAAAACAAATGCACGCATCTAAATTCTGATCCGCATTGTCAAAGCTGAGCTGTAATGAGACCTCTTCTCAACTCCTCCCGCCTCTTCCTTCTCTTTCTCATTGGATCTTTTCTCATCCAGCCTTTTCCTCCTTCCCTTCCTTCACCTGTACTCCTCCTTCCCCTTCTTTCTTCTGATTGGATCTCATCTCTGATATTTTCATTTCAATTTTTTTTGTTGATGAAGTGTCAATAAATTTTGTGTGAACTTTTACTCAATCAGTTTTTATTCAGTTATCGTCTTGTTTTCATCATAAAACATCATTGCAGTGTACTCGACGGCGCATTTCAGTCATTTGTAGCTACATATGACACTGTTATTTCGCCATTACGTAGCGCTGCCCTGAGCATAGTGGGTCAAAAATGCAAAGACACAAGCCAGACACATGCCATCATGCGAAATCGCTACCTGAAATCTGCCAGTAGTGTTCCAGTCTATTGAACACTACACTGTAAGGCACTGGTTTGGAAGTGCTGACCGGTTCAAAGTGAAGTTTGGGAACTGGAACTGTCACACAACCCTGCTGGTGTAAAAGCCCTGTTGAAGAGTGATTTTGAGGTCTCAGCCTTGAATTGTGAAGTGCCAAGAGATAATCGTCGATTATAATTGGTGCTATATAAATAAAATTGAATTGAATTGAATTGAATTTTGGACAGCCAGCCACTCCTGGGAAGGTTCACCACTGTTCTAACTTATAGAATACAGATATTATAATGGCTCCCACTGCGGTAGTCCCAAATGTCAGCTAGGTTTGGACAACTTTGTTCCTTAATAAATGAAACTGTCATTTAACAAATGCATGTATTTACTCAGGTTATCTTTGTCTAGTATTACAATTTATGTGATTATCTTAAGTGTGACAAAAAAGCAAAAAATACAAAATCAGGAAGGGGACAAATACGTTTTCACAGCGCTGTAGGCATGAAATTTACACATACAAAGTATGTACAACAGATAATGTTAATAGTTGTTAAGAGCTCCAATGAGATGACTAATGTTACAAAAACAGGCTCCATTCGAACCCTTTCAATAACTGTGGTGAGGATGAAGGTTTTAAGACAGTGAGCAATGGTGAACAGACATTCACGCTGTGTTCACATTATCCTACTCCAAAATGGAAGTAATAAAATGTGTATGTTCATGTTTGGTGTTGGCTTTGTGCTAGAAAAAGGAGAGTGAGTATGTATGTATGTATGTGTGTGCATGTGTTTGTGTGCTTCTGTTTTAATCTCATTCATATATTCATCAGCAGGCAGAAGTGCTGACGCAAGTGAGAAGGAGAGGGAGAGGAGGAATGGAAGTGAGAGGCAGAATGTGTGAGATAAAGTGCGAGGAGAGGCAGAAGTTTAGAAACCTTCACATCCATCCGTCCATCCATCCATCCATCAGTCCATCCATCCATCTGTCCATCCATCTACGTATCTGGAGTACCAATAACATACTGCAGATAATTCAATACGCAAATGGAGGCAGTGATAGGCAACACGTGAAAAGTGTATTTGAAGGAGTGCTCTTTTTTATACTTTACACTAACTGAAACATGTTTTTATCCTGCAACATACAGAATATTTAGGATGCAGGGTTAAAATGTGCCACATGCATACCAAAAATATCATTGTTGCAGTAGTACAAGCTGGCTGAGAAATATGTCAACGCTTGTGAGCACACATTAAAGCAACCAGCTCTCTTTTCTGTATATCTGTCCTTCTTTGTGCTGACAAAAAGAGAATAGACCATAGAAGAGATGAGATATGACAGGAATCTGGCAAAAAAGGCAGTAACATTAAATTTACAGTAGATGCAATAAAACATAAAAAGAGAGGATATGAATAAAAGACAAATGGGAGCAAAAAAGGATATAAACTACAGTAGAATGATGGCAAGAGGCTAATGCTATTATTCATTATTCATATTTTATCAGTAGCAGACACTTAGACCTGGCTCGATTACACAACCAACCAGGTGTGACATTCATCAGCTTCACCAGAAAAGGTGTTCTTAAATTTGTAATTGCAAAATGATTTCTGCTGGTTTTATACTCAGGGAAGATGTTAAAAATATTGCATTTTAAGGAAGATTACTGTACTCAAGTCAGAATCAAGATGTGTGCTTTGTGCCAATATAGTACTGGACAATAAAATAAGCTTGATGGCTAAGATTCGATGCATTTAAGAGCACTCTTGATAATGCTGGAAGATTCATTGAAATGAGAAGCTCAGAGTAGAACTGCTGCTGCTCCTCCACATTGAGGGGTGGTAGTTGAGGTGGCTTGTGCATCTGATCTGAATGCCTCCTGGATACCTCTCTGGTGAGGTGTTTTGGACCATGTCCAATGGGGAGGAGGCCCTGGAGTGGACCCAGGACATGCTAAGGAGACCATGTTTCTTGGCTAGACTAGAAATGCTTTGGGGTCCACCCAGAGGAGTTGAAGGAGGTGGCTGGTTAGAGAGAAGTCAGGGCCTCTCTGCTTAGGCTCTATAAATTGATTCCATCCAGTGTCTGTGTTGTTTGTTATTCTATCTCTACTCTATTTTGTCTCTCCTCTGTCCACTAACCCCAACCAGTCAAGGCAGAGGATGCCTACCCAGAGCCCTGGTTCTGCTGTAGGGGTTCTCTTCCATTGAAGGAAGTTTTTTTCCTCCACTCTGTCACCCTAGGCTTGCTCTCAGAGGTTCTGTTGGGTTTGCTCTCCATATAACCTTGAGGTTTTGGCCTTTAATTATGAAGTGCCTAGAGATAATCTTAGATTATGAAGGGTGCTATATAAATAGAAAAGAATTGAATTAAATGTCATGTCTTTGTCCTCAAGGGTTTCATGTGGTAACTTCACACAGTCTTCTGGAATGATGATACCTATGCAGGAAACACCACAATCCCACCCTAGAGTAATAACACCCTTTCATTGTGAGGTTTAAAGGAGTTCAACAGAGGAGGAAGGCATATTGACATGTGCCTGGCACTCTTCTGAATTCAATTCAATTGTATTTGTATCATGGCAATTGGAATCCAAGATTATCTCTAGGTGCTTCACGGATCAAGGCTGAAGCCTCAAAGGCAGCACAGAGGGCAAACCCAACAGAACATCTGAGAAGAAGCCAAGGATGACAAGGGGGAGGAAAATCTTCCTTTAATGAAAGAGGAAACACCTCCAGCAGAGCCAGGGCTTTGAGCAGACGGTTGGGGTTAGTGGACAGAGGAGAGACAGAGGAAAAGAGTAAAGATGGAGCAACAAACAATACAGACACTGGACGACACTGACAGACACTGGACCAGTCCATGACTAGCATCCACACGTTCTGACCCCAAATGGCCCTTTGTGTTTTTTGATTCCATATTCCTGAATATCCCAACACGAATGTTAGTATTGACACCTGCCAGAAGTGGATGTTTGTTGGTGATAATCACTGCATCTCCACCCACTGCTTCCTTGGACTTTGCCAACAGACCTCTGTTACTGTGTCTGACCAGGCAGAGATGTAGCGTCCATCAGTAGTGCGTGCTGTGTTTAAAAATTATGCAGCCACTGTATGCATGTAATTCTTGTAGTCAGTTGAGTAGCTCCGGTGATTAAAACTGTTGTCTAAATCCTTAATCATTCTAAATACAAAAACCAACTAGCCATGCTTTATTTCACCCCAGTTACCTAGCAACACCCATTCACAAAATGCCATATTAGGCATAATGCAGTATGGGGGCTGAATGTACACTCAGTTCAGAGAGAGAGGCAGAGTGGGAGAACATTATAGAGATATGCCTTTTCAGAGAGTAAACAGCGAACTGGTAAAGACAGCTGTCTTTCTTCTTTTACAGAGACACATAAGGGGTTTGTAGTTGCTTAGCAGGTCTCAGTTCATACAAAATAGAAGATTTGCTTTGGAAAGTTTACGGCAGGTCCAAAACAAGACCCAACTTTTTCCCAAACTCACTTTTAAGTTCACCTTTGCATCTTAGCCTGTGTACCATATTATATATTTGTCATGCACTGTTGCAACTTTCCCTTTAACCCAAATACCAGCTCCCACCTACAATGTAATCCCATGTATTTCCTGTCCATGCTTCCCATACAGTATCTGTTCACTGTCAGTCAGCTGTTCATCCTGCTGGTCAGCCAGCCAACTAACCAGGCAGCCAATTAGTCATCGCAGTATGAGCAGACCAAAACTTGGTCTCTTCCCACCTAATACCTAGCAGATCTTAAGGCTTACAACACATACAGTAATGGGCACTGTGCACAAGACAGCTTTATAAACGGCCGCTTCTGGGTGCAGAAAAAAATAAAACAGTGATTCATGAAACTGAGTTTCCATAGCAACCGTGGATATTTCATATTGGCAGGAAGAAGACCGTGGGACAAAGCTGCCCACAGCTCGGCGCTGCTCATCTTCATTCTCCTGCTCTCAACAGTTTTTGATGTATACTCTGATAAATCTGGCTTCAGACTTGGAGGGAGACCACACTACATGTAAACTATTTAACAACTTTTTAAATGTGAACAGATGTCTTTTTAAAATAAATGTACCTTGTTAAAGGCTTTGCTCACTAACAAAGTATTGTATTGCAGCAACAATAATTCAATTCAATTCGAATAGCACCAATCATAATCACTGATTATCTCTAGGCGCTTCACAGTTTGAGGCTGAGATCTCATGACTATACAGACAGAGAATCATTTTGCATTCACAACTATGGACAATTTAGAGTAACCAATTAACCTAGTACATGGTTTTGGTTGTGGGCGGAAGCCAGAGTACCCGGAGAGAACCCACACAGACACGGGGAGGACATGCGTACTCCACACAGAAAGGCCCCACTGCCAGGTGTTAGAATTGAACCCAGGACTTTCTAGCTGTGAGGCACAACTGCTCAAACCACTGCACCACCGTGTTGCCGTGTCGCAATATGGACAATGCAACAAGGACTTTAATCCTAATACAGAAAACTGACTCCAAAGAAGTGTGTGCATAGTGGGTGCAGTTTATGCCGAGTCACAGAGTGTGTGCATTGACACAGCAAAATTAAATTTACACTAATTAATCTATTGCACATGTGGTTTTAATGATTCCTGTGGTACTCCAAGTGCTCAGGATTTTAAATGCCATTAACATGTTCAATAAGATTAACTGGGGGCAATTAATACATATACATAAGTCTGTTGAGATGCATGTGTTTTATATTGGTACTCATTCAGTCCTCCATGGAAAGGAAATTTTTACTATTTTTTCTCTTCTTGTGTGCCCAGAAAAGGGAAGCCTACTGTATGTTTACTGAGTGCAGTGTGTGGGTGTGTGTGACTGTGGCACTGCCCTTCACTGCTGTGATTGGAGTTGAGTTAGTGTCTCTATGAATCACATTATGTTCTCATATCACTTATTCATGAAGCTATGAATTATAGAAACCTCAATGAATTGTTCAATTAAATGCACCATCATCTGTTTGAATTTGTGTGAACTTGGTTTCATATCCGTTTCTGTGTCATATACTACAAAAATTATTTCATGGTTGCTTGTCTGGTTAAGCATGCAACAGGGTGGCTATTAAAAAGAAAAGGATATTAGTACCCAATACCTATAAGCTTGGTGTGGTTTGTTTAAAATTAGGGCTGTAACAGTAGACAGTGTCATAGCTGGGTATGTTGGTATGGTTCTGTTTTTGGGCGTTAGTACAGGAAACAGAAACCAAATGCTACCATTAATGCAACTGCAACAGCAGCTACAGTGGACAAGTCCTGTTCAATCACTGCTGGTATGCAGCTGTACAGGATATGGATCACAGACTAGTTCATGTGCACACAGGGTGTACAGTGTAATGCAGCTCGAGCATTTTTTATAAATACTTGAAACTGGGCTCCTCTACACTACCAAAAAAGTTTGGACACAATTGTTTCTTCAGTGGTTCTTTGGTCTTCTTAAAAATTTTCAACAATGCATCTGCAGAGGAAAAGTGGGTAGAGTCCGTAGCCCTAGTAGAGCTACTACAACCATTGTACAAATTCATATGTTATGGCAAGAAACATTCAGATAAATAAAGACAAAAGTCCATCCATACTTTATGAAACTAAGGTCAGTCAATCCAAAAAATCTCAAGAACTTTGAATGTGTCAAAACCATCAAACACCATGATGAAACTGGCACTCATGCGGACAGTGTTGGGAGTGGAAGACCAAGAGCTTCCTCTGCTGCAGAGGAAACATGTATTAGAATTACCAACATCAGAACCTGGGGACAGTCCTCACAAGAGCACGTTTTGGTTACTAAATTTGGGAACAGATTCAAAGTTCCTGAGATTTTACATATAATGTAGGGCTATTGACTCTGATACCAACAACCAGAGTCTGACCTGGGTTAGCTGACCTGGGTTTGACCGTACTTTATCAAGCCAGTCAACCCGGGTCCATCCCAGACTGTGGCAGTTTAGGCGGGACTTAGGTCGATGCATACTAATGAACTTTGGGGCTAAAAATCGGTGGGCGGGCAACACATCATATTCAGGGGCAGACAACATGTTATGTTAGACAATGTCTTCCTTTTTTGGTCTGTCCGGTGGAACTGGATGACAGCTGCACAGGACTGGTGAGCACTGTGTCCCCGAAAATTGTGTGACAAACAGTAACTCGTAGTACGGCCAGTCCATTCACCCAACACTGCTCCTTTTTTTGTTGTGGTCATGGATCTTTGTGTACTGTTTTTTCAGCACGTCTGTTTTATTGGTAATCTCATTTTGAGACGGATCACCAGCTTCGTAATGTTGGCATACACAACATTGTCCCTCACCATTCCAGTCAGCTGCCTGGTTATTTCCTCCTCTTTGCTGCTGGTGAGGAGCTCCCAGAGCTTGTAATCTTGCCAGATGGCCACAATTTTTGCTAGTTTGTTTACAAGGTACAGTTACATCACTGCAGTGTGCCCTCATTCGTAATCAATAAAATTCATTTGTTCTGCAAGTCTTGCATTGCCTTGTTCCAACTGTTAGCAACCCAGGTTGCTCCCTGTCACAATGCAATGAACAGAGGTTGGACCCACATCTCGACCTAGGTGGTCAAGTGGAGTCAGCTAACCCAGATTAACCCTTTCATGCACAAAATTAGCCTAGGTCCAATTCTGGTTAAAAAGCTTGTCCTGCAATTTACTATAAGCAAGTCACACCTGTGATTTGGAAACTATTCCAGGTGTACGTATACCTTGTGAATCTGATGAGTGAATGCCATGAATGTGCAAGGCTGTCATCAAGGGTAAATGTAGTTACTTTAGACAATCTAAAATATCATGTTTTGGGCTGTTTAACACTTTTTTTGTTTACTACATAATTCCATACATGTTCTCACACAGTTTGGATGTCTTCAGTTTAAATGTATTATGTTGAAAATGATGATGGTGAAGATATATCCAAACTTTTAACTGCACCTGTATATGGGCACATAGAAAATGAAACATCTTAGCCAGTTGCCTCAGTAATGACTTCAGTCCTGTCTGATCTCATATTTAGAAGCTGGTTAAAAGTTGCAAGGACAAGCTAGTTGTGATGATGGGTAGATTATGGCTGATGTCTGCTACGTTTTGGACCCATGTACCATACAGCTGCCTTTCAATGCTGATACACCAGCCTCGTCCTATCCACCATTCACTCTCCACCACTGCCATAGTTCACTGGAAACCGGAGATGTTCCCACACTACTGCACTGTTTTGGCTACATTCACTTAACAGTTGGTTGTGAACAGAGTGCTGTAATTACATTGAACACACCAAATTCTGCCTGCAATTTTAAGTTTCACTTTCACTTTCTCTCCACACAGTTCTACCTGACTCCAAACGAGCAGTGCAGAGGAAGCACTACACTGCTGATGTGAAACAAGTAGGGGGTTTGTATTCATTGTTCATGTTCAGGATGAACACATGTACCAATTTAGGAGGGGTCAAAATGAATACTAACTTAAAGTTGAATGTTGATCATAGTGCTTTCTGTAGTCATTCTTGTGGATGTTTGTTTCAGGAAACTCCTGACAGTCTTCATCATTGCCGCCATCTCCCTTTTTTTCACTCTTTCTCTAAATTGTGATTTGATTATGTTTCTTTCATTTTATGAAGTGAGTAAATGAGTCTGCAGGTACATGTACTACTTTTTCATCTTACCGGTATATTTTCAGGAATTTTGTCATTTTTGGCACATAACAGTCTCAGCATTACACAGAGCCTGAATGTTATAGCAGGTACTTTTTTACATTACTCTGGTAATGCAATGTTTGGAACTATTACTGCTTTTGCATTTTTTCTTTAACATCTGACTGCAAAATTATGTTGCCAAATGGTTTTGGCTGAAGCTCTTCCTACTGGCTGAAATTATATTTGTTGCTTGGCAACATTAACTTGGTGAGCATCTTAACAGGAAACAACTTGAGGCTCCAGTGATTTAATGACATAACTCTTGTGGTGGCTCTACACCAGGCTGTCACTTCGCTGCATGACATCCTGCTACCTGCAGGGCATCGGCTCATACTCATATCGTCTCTGGGAAGCAAGAGTGCGAATGTGTGAGTGTGTTTGTATGTGTATGTCTGTGTGCTTTTATGTGTCTTAAGTTGCTTTAAATATAGCTGTGAATATGCCACCACTCTCTCAACAACCTTGTTCCTGTGACACTCACAGTCTGTAACTCTTAATTTTCCACAATCTTCACAACCTCATTTTAGAACATTTTAATATAATTCTTAAGTTTCATGTCCAAAGCTAAGAAAATGTACTGTGCAATTAGAATTTACAATAGAATTTTATTTGATGACACCTTTGACTGCTGGCTGTGATCATTTGGGACATGGGGTGCTGCCAGGGATTTGGGGCCCCGTGAAAAAAATATCACTTTGGGTTCCTCCACTTCAATGCTGCAAACTGTGCCAACCATAAAAACATCACCCTGTGCAGACATGGATCAATATTCTGCCTACAACAGATTCTATGATTCTGTGCAGGATTGATGAGAACAGTGCAGCCATTATTTACATTTTAATAAAATTTCTAAGTCTAACATTAGTAATTAAAAAAAAAAAGATTGCTATAATATACACTGCCTGGCCAAAAAAAATGTCGCCACAAAAAAAAAAAGGTCACACACTCTAATACAGTATTTCGTTGGATCTCCTTTAGCTTTGATTACAGCACACATTCGCTGTGGCATTGTTTCAGTAAGCTTCTGCAGTGTCACGAGATTTATTTCCATCCAGTGTTGCATTAATTTTTCACCAAGATGTTGCACTGATGATGGTAGACTCTGACCGCTGCACAAAGCCTTCACCAGCACAACCCAAAGATTCTAAATGGGGTTAAGGTCTGGACTCTGTGGTGGCCAATCCATGTGTGAAACCACTCTTTCACAATTTGAGCCCAATGAATCCTGGCATTGTCATCTTGGAATATGCCCATGTCATCAGGAAAGAAAAAAAAATCCATTGACAGAATAACCTGACCAACTGCAGCAACAACCACATCATAGCACTGCCCCCACAGGCTTGTACAGTAGGCACTAGGCATGATGGGTGCATCACTTCATCTGCCTGTC
>JAQQAE010011524.1:0-13577 GCA_029823295.1 Pseudamia nigra | reverse complement strand
GGTGAGACACAGATAGAGAGGATCATGCGTATGTATGTGCATACATACGTAAATGTATGCTTGTGAAAGTGTGACTGAATTTGAAAGACATATTATGGATGAGCATATGCAGGCATTTCTGAATTTTTGAGATGGCATTTGTGTGTAATTACCAGTAAAATGGTATGAATGTGTTCTGAATTTAAAATGGAGTGCTGTTATGGTACATGTGTGTGCTTTTTTTCTAAGGGGTTCTGTGTGAAACTGCCACTGTGAATAAGACCTTCCTCGGCCGATGTGTAAACTCTGTTTCTGTCAACCAGTCTGGCAGTCTGTGTGTGAAAGTGCTGGGATTTTTGTGTGCATGTGTGCTTGTGTATAAGTGGGGTATGCACTGATGTGTAGGATGTGCTTGAGAAGGACGTCTAATAGTGTTTGGTTCTAATGCTTTGTGACACCCGTTGGCTGGCAGAGTTTCAGAGGAGAGTTGAAAAGGACAGGAGCAGCAGGGGAAAGAGAGACACAGTGATTCAGAGGGAGGTGGAGAGACATCAAGAAAGAGGGCCAAATACTGGAGCAAAGATATACAAAGTTGGAGACAAGATAGCATTAAAAGGACAGTAGGACATAACGTGTTGTTTTAAGCCAACATGTCAAGTAAGTTTTTGGTGCGTTGTGTGCTAGGGGCTTCTTCATTGTTTTCCATGCTTGTCCTTCTTTTCTTCTGTTGTTTGTACACCAACTCATCATGAGTAAAAGTTTAGTTTGTGTAGTGACACTTGTCCCCTGGCTGCTTCATTCTGTTGGGCCCTGGAGGGCCAGTTTTGCTTGTAGCCAGTCGACACTCGCCAGCCCTGACAAGGACAGCTATGCCCACCTGGGGCCTTGCTCACTGGATAAAGTAAAGTCCATCAGGGAAAGGAGAGAGGACAAGAGTGAGGTGAACCCAGAGACCATAGAGTGAATGAAAGAGAGAAAATGAAAAATGGTCATTGAAGGAAGAGTGAATATGATGGAGTGAGAGCAGTTTAGAAAATGGAAACATGTCGATAAGAGAAGCGAGCGGGTGAAATGGCGATGGGAGGAATAGTGATGGATGGGGTGAGGGGCAGAAGGACTGGAGGGGGAGACGATCTACACAAACAGACAAAAGAGTGAAGGAAAGATTGAATAGAGGGGGATTGAGCTGACAGAGGGTGAGGGAAAGAAAAAGAAAAAAATAGACTGAGTAAACAGCAGATAGAGATGGAGCAAGCCAAGCAATGGCTTCAGCTGACAGATAGAGAAAAGTCCTGTGGTTTTGGGGCACGGGAGGGAGAATGCAAATGGTCAATAGATTACAGCTAGTACTGGGCCAAGTGCTTGGGCCTCAGCCTCCTAGCCAACTTAATAATGCCTCTTGTTTGTCTGTCCTCTAAAGTAATGCCCAAGCTGAGCCCAGAGAAGCAGTCTGAGCCTGAGGCTAGTGGAAATGGACAGGGGACTAGATATATGTTAGTTCTCATCCCAGCTGCTGTATATTACCCTGGCTAGCTTGTCCACTGGAGACTATTCAATAGAACATAGAACATCATCTAGCTTTATCGCTTTTATTCCCTCTACACTCACCAGGACTACTGCTGAGGGTTGGAAAGGGCAGGATCTGTTCTAGAAATGACTCCTTTTGTATGGCAACAGACATTGTAGAGTATGGTATCTTTCCACCTGGCAACTTTCAAAAGGAACACTACTGCAAATTTTCTTTTTTCAGTAATGCAGAGTTAAGGAGTAAGGAGTACGGTGCAGCTCAGGTTGTAGATGCAGCAGCATAGAAAAAGCAGGCTTTGCCTCACTCTATATTCCAATGTGCAGGAGAAGGTGGAGGAAGGAGTGTAGCCAGTGGCTGGCCACAGGAGAGAGGGGATAAATAAATAGAGGAGGAAGTTGATGTCAAGCAGGTGTTCAAGGAGAAAGTGTCAGCCAAGCGGGCCAAGATGGGGAGAAGTGCTGCCTCTGCAGCCTGATAATAAAGACTTAATTCAATTAGCGCTTCTGCACTGGTGAGCAGCGTGCAGGCTAGCTGTCACTGTGCAAGCCATAGACACAGCAGAGCACAACGTCGGCTGCCTAGAC
This sequence comes from Pseudamia nigra, assembly GCA_029823295.1. NCBI lineage: Eukaryota > Metazoa > Chordata > Actinopteri > Kurtiformes > Apogonidae > Pseudamia > Pseudamia nigra. Next base: position 11,486 of record JAQQAE010011524.1, on the reverse strand, counting down.
ACATAGTCCAACAGCCCTCCCCGTGCTCTCTGTCCCTCTCTGACTTTCACTCTTAAACACACACACCTACAGTGGATCCAACATATTATTCACACCTGAGTCATTGAGCAGTCCAGACACCATGGCCTGCCTACACATCTCTCCTACACACACTGATACTCAGCACACAGAAATACTGCCTCATCTGTCACTTGTATCCATCCTCGCACTAAACTCTCTTCAGGCTCTCCCTTTGCCTGTTTTTTTTCTATTTTCAACCCCCTGTAGCTCTCCACCCCCTCTTGTATCATCCTCTTCCACCTCATCACTCTGCTCTGTTAGTGCTGAGTGGCCGTATGTTGGCCTGTATGATGAGTATTGTGACTCTGAATCTCTATTTTCAGCATGTCACACCCTGGTGCCCAGTTGGGTGCTGTCCTGTAGGCATATGGTGTAGCGAATCCTAGATCCTGGTCCTTTTGAAAGCTCTGGGGGCGTTCCATACACATTCCCATGGTATAGACTGGAATCTGTCTGGTACTTTTTGGGTGTGGTCTGAAATCACTGATTCCTGACTGGTCACTTCACAGTCCCATGGGTATCAGTACAAGGAGGCAAAAAATATTTGGGCCTTAAGAGCTCCCACGCATGCAGGAAAGTGTAGGATGGTACAGGGAAGAACAGGAAGTGGCAAAGAACAGGAGGAGGAGGAAGAAAAAGGACAGGACACATTCAGTGATACTGTCAGCTGTTATGTAAAAAGAAGGAGGAAAATAGGTCCTGGATGACTGCCAGAGAGCTGGGTGAATCACCAGCAAAGAACAGGCACGACATGGGTGCGCACACACATCGACGCACTAGCACACATTCTGTCCCATTTCTTTTGCCCCAGCTGAGCTTCATGGAACAAGAAGTACAGCAGATGATTAGTTGCCACGTGGTGGTATATAGTGTGTAAAAATGGAAAATGGCAAGACTGACCTCTGACTTGTTGTTGCATGGCCATGAGAGTTTGCTACCTGGATAAATGTGGGCCTTCTACCGCAAAGCCAGTTTCTGCTCATCTCTAATTCATACTATAAACACAAGTAGATTTAGGTTTAGGGCCTTTTAATTACTTAATTACACACAATCCCTCTTCAATCTCTCTATTTATTTATTTGTTTAGTAATTTTCTTTCTTTGCTTGTTTGAACACAAAGGAAGCCGGCCTGTGACACTTTATTTGTTCCCTGCCCTCCTTAGTTCAGTAGATATCTGCTAATATGCTTATTGCGGCATATTGATTTTAGTTACCCCACTCTGGCACATTCATGCCCCTTTCTTCAGTCAGTATGTTACCCCAGGCAAGATCCTTTCAACTTAAACTGCTTCATTAAACATGGCAGAGGATGGAGTGGGTGGAATTTGGAAGATAGCCATGTATTAATTTTGCATCAGTGAATTAATCAATTCAAATATAAGTCAATTGATAAATTATTCAATTCGTTCTTTGTCGTGTGCATTTGAGAGAAGTACGCAGAGGGAAAGGTGAGACCCATTTCAGATTGGGTAATTAATATTCATTACTTTTTTAAAATGAAGTAAGAGAAATGGCTATCAATTTAAGTTTTTTTAAACATTGGGATAATTAGGAGTGTTTGAGACAGACATTTCCCTAGATGGTACAATTCCCTACAATTAAAAGAAAAGGGTTTGATTTCTGTCTTGTCCCTGGTCACACTCTGCTCGACTCACAGTAATAGCTTCTACAAGCATTTTAATCTCGCAGCCTCTTCATATCTCTGTTTGACTGATAGAACTCTGAGAGAGATAAATAAATAAGAAGATGATGAATCTCTCCTATCCACCCTATGAGCAAGGATAATTAACAAGCCAGCTAAAAATGTGTGCCCTCTACCTGCAACCCGCTGCTGCCATGCTGAGAAGTCTTGTATTTGTTTACTGTATTTTCAATATTTCATTTTTAGCACAGTCTTTCATCTTTATTTTTTTTTTCTGTTTGCTAGAGGGTGGTGCTTGGGAGAATTATGGAGACAAGTCAGTCAAGATTTAAAGTGGACCTGCATGTGACCCAAAGGAAAGCATTGCTGGATGCATCACTGTGATAGCGATATGATTATGTAGGAATAGACATAAAGGGTTTCAATTATTTACAGGTGATGTGCCCATTGAATTGGCAATGAAGTGGTTCATAAATTACCCCCTCTGTCTAATCAAGTCTCCAGCAGAATAATGGAGGTCTGCCAGAGAGAAAAAAAACTGTCCCTTTTCTTTAGTGTTTTGAGTGGGTGAGTAGGGGTTGGCTTGTCTCACAGCAGGATGATGACACTCTCCAAATGACATTGGTTGAAAGGCAAGAAATGTGCCAGTGAGCGCAGGTTTAAAACTCTTCACTTCATCACTGCTCAGTGCTTTACTGTGCTTTATGTCACCAGACAATGATACAGCGACAGCCAAGCATCAAAATGTGCAGCACCAGCACCTAATGTGCGCCTTGGTTTTGTGCCTGAAAGAGAGTACAAGACAGACATATAGACACAGAGAGACAGAGACAGAGAGAGAACAGCATTCAGACAAAACACAGCCAACCACCAGTCACTGGCATCTTGCTAATATTCTCCGCTGAGGCCTGTGGTGTGGTGCTTTGATTAAAAGAAATCAAATGCCAAAGAGTTTAATAGCCTCCTTGAAAGCGTATTTAATGAGTATGTTCTTGCATCCTGCTGATACATAGACTTGACACAATTGATGCACCCTACAGCCCAAACTGCCAAGAAGAGTAGCACATCAGCAGGCAAGCCACCTGCCCAACTCTTTTGTCCTGAAAGACAATCACCATATTGACCTCTGCTGTGCCAGAGAGTTTTTCCCCACCACAAATTATGTTGACAGTCACACAGGTTGTTAACTGTCTCATCTAATATTGTATTAAACCTGTTTTAAGGAAACAAAGACAAGGATTCACCTTCTCTTCCCACCACCATTGCAATCCATATTCACCTTAGGCGGTTTACAGGAGAAAGAGGAAAGGGAGAGAAAAGAAAGTGAGAAATGACAGGAAGATGGAAAGGCAAAGACGAAGAGAGATAAAAGTGAAATGTAATGGAGAGAGAGTACCACCTACTGTTCTGGTGTCTTCTGGCAGAAAACATCTTTTCAGAGGGAAGACAGGGTGGTCTGTTCACAGCCAGAACCTTACTGTAGCTCTCTTTCTCTCCCTGAGGACGTTAATGTGGGGTGACTTCACCCACAATTAGGGCATGAGGGGATTAGTGGTGAGTGGGAAGGTGCTTAGGGCAGATTTTTGTTTGTGCTTACGTACTATTTGCTGCTGTGCATTGTGCATCTAATATTCAAGAGGAAGAGGGGCAAAAGAGGTAGTCCAATGTTTGGTGGACTTGTCTGTATGTGTGTTAGCAGATTTGTGCAAGGCTTCTCTCCAGCGTCCCCTTCTACCATGTAACATGTAGAAATATGTTTACTCTCTATTCCCTTCTTAATGCTTTTAACCAGCACAAAATCCTCAGGATCCCCAAATGTTTGAATGTGTCCAGTCTTTGCTTCTGTTTCAATTGCAATTCTTTTTAGTACAGACACATATCTCACATGGGGAGACTAAGCATTAGTGTTATTATGAGTTTAAAGCACTTAAAAGCTTTTGGCCGTGCTGACACAAGGTGATGCAAGGGTCCAAAGGAGCAGGAAGGCATCATGCTCCAGTTTGTTTAGAGAAGTAAGTCCCAGTTGTGTGTGGTGGAGTGTTTTAAGTGTACATGTGTGGGTTAATGTTATGTATGTACATATGCATGCAAGGATTGGTGTGTCTCTAGGAGACTGCCTCATGCTTGCAACACTCCTCGCTGTGGCTTGTGGCAGACAGCTCACTGCTCCACAACAGACAAATTCTGTATCATAGCATCTTAGGCTGACTCCTTCGAGTTCTCTCCCTTAGGTCACACATGGAATTTAAGAGCTTTTCTGAGGCAAAGAGGTGTGACTCACCCTGAGAGTCCCCTCTCACTCTTTTTCTGCATCTGTCTCTCTTTTTTCCTGCTTACTTATTCCTCTGCTCTTTATTTCCCCCTGCTTTTCTGCTCCACTCAAGTCATGGTACTCATGCTCAGCGGTAAACCAATTTTATTTAGTATGTTTTCACATTTTTATCCAATCATGGCATGCTCTGTGGTTTCAAAAGCCACATGACACTTTTATTGGGGGCTAATTAAGGATCTCTGATTTAATCCATGTAATTTAATAGAGATCAGTCATGGGTGTGAGACTCTGGCTCCATGAATGGGAAAGTGATGTTGATCCATTGCATCCCCAGCTATCTGTTGGCACAGGTTTGGGTTAAAGGACTTTGCATTAGGATGAGAATGAAAATACAATCTCCATACTCCACCTGATGGGTAAAGAGGGTATCAAGACTAAATAAATGTTTTTTAGGAATACTAAGACTCATAGCAGTTATATACAGGTTATCTCAAATACACAAGCATTTTAAATGATAATCTAAACCACAGATCATGTGTACAGAGGTGGTTTTAAAGCCATCCACTGTGTAATTGCCTGGCTTGCTCATTGCTCTCATTCACTTCTCAAAAAATGGCTGAAGAACTTTCAATTGTTAGTTCTGTTTTCCTGAGGTGTTTCAAAATGATTGAAATTACTGAATGATTGGTGACAGGTTTCCTTTTTACCATTGTTCACTCTCAAGGTATATTTATACAAAAATAGATTGAAATGGAATGCTCAGAAATGTTGTCCAGGCCTCACAATGCATGATTTCTATAGGAAATGAAGGTAGAACTACCTCACATTGTTCTGTCTTATTCAGTAGCCTTCACAGTCCACCAGCCAGCCAGTGTTGTGACGTATTGTTCATCAGAGAGAAAGCAACAGAGCCTGGGGTTGGCTAGGGTGAGGGATCGCGTGCTGTGAGGTGTCTAGACGGTCAGGGATAACAGGCCAGACAGGGACTGGCAGGAGAGTCTGGGCCAGAGGGAGGCCATGTCGAGGGCATGACTGGATGGGTACCTTATCTAAAATCACGTCTAATCGCTGCAGCAGACTTCAGCTTCTGGGCACTAACGGCATTGACAGTTGACAGGGAGAGCAGCCACTCCCTGGTCCAACACACCATCACTCACTCCTGCCTCAGTCAGTGACAACCCCCTCTGTTTACACTGAATGTCTGCCACTTGACTCCAGGTTGTGACATGTTAAATTTTCTGTAAAGTATGAACCAGTCAGCCATTAACTTTAAATTTTTCTACAGTATGTATCCACTCGCACCCTTTCATAAAACCCAGGATCTGGCAGTTATCCTAGATATGCACTGTCTCAGACTTTCTTTCTGGCTCTGCCATGCTAAACTATGTGGCTTTCTTCTGTAGAGTCACAAATTCACAGGTACTCTTGACTCTTATACCAGGACTCTTATTCCTTGCTGATCTGTGGCATATGAGGAAAAATGTGATGACTAATGTCTCCTATGTGTAGAACTGTAGCTCATCTCTCTACCGCTCATTATGCCTGAGCCCTACGACAGTTTGGAGGGCGTCGGAGGCATTGCCACGTTGGCCATATGCTTTCCACAGCTCCTATCTGTCAGAATGTCAGGACATGGCGGGGGTGCGCTTTTCTGCACCAACAGAGGAGCGGAGCGCAGCACTACAGGAGGGCCTCATTACTGACACACCCTGCAAAAGAGACTTTGGGATGGGTGAGCAGACATACTGAGCTCTGTGTTTAGAAGCAGAGGGTGAGCCATTTAAAAGCCACTCAACCCAACCAATCTCCCCTCTGTTCCTGTAGCTCCATTATCACAGCAGACAATCTAACACGGGACTTTTCCAAGTAAATACTTTAACAAATTATTGATTAATTAAAACAAACAGACTGATTCCATTTTAATTGAACTGCTGCCTTTGTGTGTCCATCTTCCCAGTCCTCTTTCACCCACAGCCCAACACATCACCGCTTTATCTGGATTCCCATTAGAGAACTCATTTTGTTGCCCACAGTCTCTTCTGAGGCAGATAAACAAAGATTGATTGAAGATAGAAATATCATCTTCTTGCATCAGAGAATGTTATACAGTGGATTCTGTTTTTGGCTAACAAGTGGCTCTGCATTTGGGGGCTTGCAAACACATTTATGTTAGTCAAAGTTTATGAAAGTTGTACTTCTCTCATGTTTGCTCTTGAGACTGTTCATAGATTGTGTGGCTTTTAGTAAGGGTCTGCAGAACACAACGATCTCAGCTGCACATGGTAAGACTAATTCACCACAGAAATTGGCAAGGTCCCTCACAATTCAATCAATTTCTATTGATCCATTAACTTTATATTGGTTGTTTGCTTAAAGATGGTCAAGCAAAAGCCCAGCTCTTAGTCTTGACAATCTACAGACTGCATTATACTGTCTGAATCATGTGGCCTTGGATGATGAGTTCATTTCACATAGTGTTTGAAAGACTCAGTGGCCAGCATCTCCATTAGAAACATGGGTGACTTTTGAAGAACATTTTGTTCAAAAGACGATTTCAAAATGTATCATCACTTGGCTAAGTCACTTCTGTAGCTAATTTTCAAGGGACGGTATGCTTTTTCTATAAATCCCATTAGCAGTTGATTTGTTTTAATTAGTTGTGAAGACCTCTACTAAGATGAATGAAATAAAATGTATTCTGTTTGAATAAGATGGTATGTTAATTTAAAATCACTGAATTTTAATTTATTTGCTGTACAAAAACAATATTCATTGAGAACAGCAACATCAATATCTATGTATTAATATGCATGCATGTAAAATATTCATTATGTTTAACACTGTCACATAATTATGGAGGATGAAATTGCTCTACTATTCCGTAATCGTTCATACTATTACCAAATAAAATGGGATAGCTGAAACAGACAACCTATTCATCTGTTTTATCACATCAATGCAAAGTGGGTGTGTGTCATAACGCTGAGACATACTATAGTGTTTAACGATATGGTTGTTACAAGTTGTTTAACTATTGTCAGAGTACATACTGGATACTTTCAGTCAGTATAAACTCTGTTGTTACAAACAGACGCAGGTGGGATTGGGTCAGGATTGAGGGGGTGGGGCTTATTGCAGTGTCATACAACACTATCGCATGTCCCCTAATTAAATCACTCGGTCCCATGTAGCGTGGAAGCTAGCGGTTCGGCAGATGTAGCGCCATGTTAAACTTTATGTTGCTTGAAAATGGCTTCCGCTCCAAGTGCATTTGAGACAGAGACGGTTTGACTGTAAAATGATGTGTTTTATGGCACCGTTATCGGGGCGATATTCCTTAAAGATGCAGCGCTACACACTGGCATCCTCTGTCTGCAAGAGGGAGCAAATTGATATGAACAGATCAACAGAGCTGTGCCCTTCTGGATGTCCTTGGCACCATACTTGGCCCTGAAAATGATTTCTCTCCATATCTTCCTTCTATGCCAAAAAACTCTCATTCAGAGATTTTATACTCCCACTGCTGACACATTTTGTTCAGGTTTGGAGAGGTTGTACTGTTGGAATGTCATTCACCCCCCCCCCCCCACACACACACCCACACACACACACACACACACATACACACATTTCTTTGCACATTTTTAAAGTAACCTAATAACATTGCAGCAGTTTGTTTATGTTCATGTGCATGTTTGAGAGCCTCACTCAGTGTATGCATTGCCAGAAGCAGAGAGATTGCTTTTGATTTAATAGCTATTGTGCCTGACTTTGTGTGTGTTCCACTGTAGTAGTGTGTCCTTCTCTTGCCTCTGCTGTAGCTGCTGTAAACTCACTCAGCCCACACTATTTTACTCATACAGATATCCATGCACACAACCACACACATACACATGTATTGGCTTTGCACCATTAGGTAGGCTGTGTCTTAAACAGGAGGCTGACGTCACTGCTTGGCTAGGGAGTATAGGACGGATTGAGTGTATGTGTTGGTATGTGCCTTTGTTTGTGTGTCTCCAATCTCTGTTTTATTCTCAATGTCCTTATTGTCTCTCCCTGGGGACCCCCCTTTACACAAACCCTCTCCTCTGTATTTGTGGCCTTCTGAATTCTATTGATCAGCCTGTGAAAGCTTGAATGTCTGAAGAAGAGGGTGGAGAGAAAGCTATGAGAAAGGGAGGGTGAAAAGTGAAAGTGGAAAGCAGTATTACACTAAAACTAATGTGATTTTTATTAAACTTGTCAGAAGAGTAGAGCCATGGATCAGATATAATCCCCTTGCATTTTAGAGCAGAACTTTGAGTCGTACCGTTTGCACTTAAAACATGTGATACTGGTATTATAAGAGAGCAACACTCAGAAATTGCAAAATTGACAAACTAGTCACAGTGAAAAACGTAACTGCACAATATCACCCCATTTACGGCTGGTATAAAAAGGGGTCTGATCCAAATTTGTTATCCAGATGAGGAAAAACACATGTTAATGCAAGGTGTAAACGCCATATGATCTGACTGGGATTAGATCTGTGTCCAGATCTTATGTAGGCGTAAATGCAGTTTGAACAAAGACATCTAGACCATGATTTGCCAGCACGTCAACTGGCTCATGTAGGTTTTACATTGTAGGCCTACATCCAAATTACACTGAGATATACTTATAACTAACCTTTTAATAATACTAAGTGTAGACATGAATGTAATCTGTATCTCGGTAACATATCTGGGTATTACCAGGTGTAAATGGGGAGTAGTGGGTGCATATCACAAATTAAAACAGTATATAGCATCACTGAATATGATAAATCCTGATACAGTTGCAATAACAGTTACATTAAGTGGCACCAACTGACAAAAAAGGAAATAATAATTTGCAGATTAATATGATTATGAATGAGAAAAATATTGGATTATTGCTCCCACCTACTTTAATATAGTAATTCCTAGCTATAAATGTCATTAACTTGTTCTTGGAATCGAATGCTCATGGTGAATTTCAATTTGTGTACTGTGTGTGCTTTCTAAGCTTGAAACATTGGTAGATGTGTAAATGTGGGCAGTGTTGTGTCCGTACAATGGGAGGTGTGAATGGGGGTTGCCTCCCCCAGAGACAGACTGCAACTGTTCAAACCCTCCCTCAGGGCTGCACCAGCGTCAACTCAGTAACACCACACAATACAACATGGTTGGAAAGGGGTTTGTTGTTCTGAGAAGTTGGAATTCCTGCTGAAATCTGGCTGAACTCCTAAGCCTGGAGGATATTTTTTATTTTACATAAATGGGTGAACAAAATTGCAGAAAAACACCAGCATGGGTAAGAGGAAGAGTCCATTGTGTTTTCCTGGTGTGCTGTAATGATTTATTAAAGAGTTAATTAAATATTTGATTTAAGTCTAGCCACAGGGCTCAATAAAGAAATTGACAACAGTTTTTGACAGCATTTTATTGCACACATTCTATTCTATTCTGTTTTGCTCTATTCTATTCTGTTCTATTTTATTCCATCCTATCCTATTCCATTAGGTAATATTCTGTTTTGTTCTGTTCTATTCTATTGATACTGACTTTGTCACTTGTCATTTGGCTGGCATTGTTTCAAACCCCTCACCTCATAGATTGCAAGGTCAGTGCTAATCACTGCTTACATAATGAATTTGTGTGATCATATAGGCCTTCAATCTTAATGACACCAGTGGAAAATGCTATCTCACGCTTTGCTTCTGAATATCCCATCAATGCACAAATGGCATTCTCTGTAGTGATTAAGAAAGCCTTGACACATGGCTAATGTTGTTATCATGCTGTTCAAACCACTGGGTGACCATTTGTGCCTTGTTCATAGGGACATTGACATCCTGGAAGGCACTGTTCCCATCAAGAAAGAGATGCATAATGGGATAAAGGCAATTGCTCAAAATTAATAAATTATAAGCTTAGAGTTTGCCTGGCTGACTGAGGGATAAGAGAAAGTTTCCCCCAAGCCAGTACAGAGCCAGTCTATTTGCTATTCATGTTGTTTTGATCACACCTTGGTCATGTTGTCTCATGCAGATAAAAACAGGAGTCATGTTAGTGTAACAGACATTCTGGCTCAAGCTTATTTTATTTCACAAAAGAGCACACATTCTTCTTTTTTTTTCGTCCTTCTACTTTAAACTTCAGCAAATCATGAATGAGTCTCAAAGCAAGGAGTCCTTTGAAGAACAAAGTAAACCTGCCACAAACAGCGACTTGGCAGAGAACAATCCCATCGCTAAGATTGCATGCTTTCAAGACAGGGGAGGGAAAAGCATCCCTAACAACAAAATGATATAAATTACCACTGTTATGGTCTATACAGTTCAATTTAATGTGCTTGTAATGATAAATTATTTTGGTTATGAATCTAAAGTGGACCTTAGTGCAGTCGGAGCAGCAGGACTGTTAGAACAATTGCAGCTGTCTCCCAGGGCTGTGGCCATTAGTCAATAAATTAGAAAGTAATTAGTTTCTGCTTCTGTGGCTCTATTTGAAGCGCTTCACACAGGTGTAATGAAAATTTATTGGAGCTGTTGATCCGGAGGAGAAAAGAAAAGTAGAGGATTTGTAGCATGTGATTGTAATGCAGGATTTCCATCTGCCTCTCTCCTTTTTGTTTTCAACGACAGGTGAGCTCGTCATCATGACCAGAATAGTATGATTTAACGTCTACATTCAGAGCTCACTGTACCTGTCAGGTAACTAGTAGATATACATATCTCTTGTGTGTGAGGACACTTATATGGCAGAATATCATTCCCACATATTTTATATTCATGACTGCAAACCATCATGGCTTAATGATAAGACTTACGGTTAGAGAAGCTAATTGAACACAGCTAAAATTAACCCACAGACATTAATGCACCATGCTGCATCCTCTTACCCTCTGACACATTAGCAGTCATTAATCCTGTTGTTTTACCAGAGTACAATGATGGTTAGAGTACACTGCATGTCAAAAGTATAGACAACCCTTCTCCTTCAATGGGTTTTCCTTATTTATATTATTTTTAACATTGTACATAAATACTGACTGAAAAAGTATGGAGCTCTGTAGTTAAAAAAAAGTGTTCAACAACCAACAACAACCAAGAACATGTTTTATGTTTTTAAATTGTGTAAAGTAACTACATTTAACTTTGATGCCAGCTTTTCACACTCAAGATATCCAAGCATGTTCTTTCACAGTTTGGATGTCTTCAGTATTAATGTATAATGTTCAAAATAATAAAAATAAAAAAACAATGAAGAAAAAGGAGTGTCCAACCATTGGTACTGTATTCACTTATAACATCATTCACATTAAGTAAATAGAGGGCAGTCAAATAGGGCTTTCCTCTGCCAAGGCTGTTTATTGACCGAGGACCCTATGATTTTCTATAATGGTGAAATGGATTTGGATTTCCAGTCCGCTGTCGGCTCCTGGTCAGTGGCGTGGTGGAGTTGTTCACAGTTATGGACGTGTGCAGTGTAGTGTGTCCATGTACACCCT
>JAQQAE010011523.1:0-13577 GCA_029823295.1 Pseudamia nigra | reverse complement strand
TACTGTGTTTTGGGTGACGTAAGTGAGAGCTGATTGGCTCAGCATTTGTAGAGGGAAAAATCCAGCAGATGAAAATACCGGATTTAGCTTCATTTAAGAATAATGAATTTATTATTATCATCATTTTTTTTGTGCAACAAGCACAAATACTGCTGTTGTTCCAGCATGGAAATCGTATTCTGGTCAAAAACACTGTGCGCTTCTTTTTCGCACGAAGAAGATTGACGTAGAGAAGTTTACTAGCTTCTTGAAATGTACTACAGCTTGCTACGGAAGCCTCCGTAGATCAAAAAGTGCTACATTACAGACAGCTGGAGCGAATTGAGTCCGGTCATTGTTCTCACCATCAGCGAACCGCACTGGAGTTCGGATGCAGGTGTACCGAACCGTCCGGACTACATGCTGTAGGTGTGAAAGCCCCCTTAGTGTTAACTTTTAAAGCCATCCATTACCTCTTCGCTGACAGTTGATTTTGTCTCTGTATTCACATTGTGAGTTCGTTAACATTTGAGGTTCTCAACAGTGCCTTTTCCTTTTTTCTTCCAGATGAACAAGTGTCTGCTGTTTAGAGCTGGAAACGTAACGCTCATACATAAATACCCATATACTGACCGTGGTGTTGATCAGGCTCTGAACACAAACTGTCAGCCTGCCGTCATCACGTGCCAGAGCACATCGTCCACTCGCCGCCCCGTGCCACATGCCCACGGACCGCCATGCACCTCCGGAGGGTCGTGTGACGTCCCTGTATCCCCAGAACTGATAAGCTTCATCTCTTTTACCAGACGAGAGGACGATAAAGGTTTTACGAACTTTTTAAAAACGCTTGAACAGAAGCAGAAAAAACGGACACGAGAGACGAACGTAAAAAAAAAGACTAAATGGACGAAGGAAGGAGATGCGACGATGGCGACGACGATGCCTCATGAGAAGTTCGGCTCCTTGGAAACAGACCATGTACCTCCATTTTTGCGCTTCAAGCTTTCTCGTCTAAAGGTGTGTCATATTGTTTCACCAGCTTGAACCTGTTGTACAGTGATATTTTTTTGTACAGTTTCGTTTTTCCTCTTTGCAAAGCGTTTGTGTGACAATAGAGAGAAGCAGACAAAGGGACAAAAAGCTGTAGTTCGGCCTGAAAGTATTATGACTTACAGCAAGCTTGTAGTGTTTTTATATGGTTTGTTTTTTGCAGTCGATTTGAATCAGTGTATGAATGTAGCTAACAACAAAAATTATTTTGAGATTTTTGACCTAATTTATAAAAGTGAGTCATTACATCAGCTTCAACTGTAAAATCCAAACCAAAAGCAACATCAATGATTGACACCGGTACATCATAGTACGGAGCTAATTTCCTGCCAAAACTGTGATTCACATACATGGTTTGTTGTTTTTTATATAGTATAACTTGTTTGGTTCAAAACAAGTTGAATGTAGCTAATGAGAGACAAAAAAGATTAAGAATTTGCTTAGTCCTTCCCTGTAAAATCATTTAGTTTTTTAAAAATAATTTTTAAAACTTGCTTGAGCTTTAAAAATCCAACCACATGATGCACAGAAACTATTTTTCTGCCAAAACCATTTTCTGTGTATTCAGTGGACAAAGTGACCGTGAAGTCACCCGTTTTGAGGCCAATCGGGTTGTCACTTCTAAGCCAAAAAGAGGATGTAACCATATTTGGACGAATGGTAGCAGAGTTACCGGAGCGTAGTGTGTCAGGGGTCTCATGGGAAAGCTAGCACTAGCCGCTAGCTTACTGACGCGGTAAAACTTCACCAAGCATTGCCAAACAAAGTCATATTGCAGTATTGTTAGTTTAAACACTGAAGCACAATACAGTCGAGTGGCAAAACTATGCTCTATTGAATAAATAGAAAACACCATGGCCTGACTTGGCCTGACTCCGCTCACGTTGCCATAGTGACATGTCAAACAAACCCTGGGACAGCCATGATTTGTCTGATTATTTGCAGTAATATCTTAATAACAAAGCAAAAAATTTAAAAATGGACCAGATCACTTATTAGAGGGTCCAAATAAAACATTTGAGACCATGATGACTCATGACAAAAATATATTCACTTTTTTGCATATTTTAGCAAACGGTAGTTTGGTAATTAATAAACTGACAATTTAGTTAAATCCAATTCAACTGTGTTTGTTTAACGCCAATCATAATCCAAGATTATCTTGAGGCTCTCCACAATTCAAGCCAAATGGATAAATGTCAAATCACATCTTCACAGTATAAAGAAAGAAATAACAGCGCTATTGTGGCTTCAAATTATTTATAAAAGACATAACAAGATGAAAACAAAGCATCAAATCCATACAAGATGCAACGATTCCATGAAGGCAAAACGAAGCAAGTTGCACAATATGAAATAGAAAGAAAAAAAAACAGTTGCAAAAGATGCAGGAAAACAAAAATGTGATGTGACAGACATGCCATATCATGAATCAACAAGACAAAAACAAGCACCAAAAAAATGGTGTATTGTTGCATATGTAGTTCGTTTTTGGAAAGCTCTGTGTTCAAGTTGAAAACATTGAAGCCTTTTGTAAATAATTAATTGTGCAATGGGAACAAAATAAAGCCCAGTTATAAAAAGCGTACAGTAAATACACAGTGCATCACTATAACGTTCCTTCCAGTTTTACCACCTTTTGTTTATTACGTAGACACGTTTTGGCAGTAAATGAGCTCCATACATTGAGTTCAGGAAATTGCCAATGACCTGATGAACCCCTGTACATATTTATTTTCCTTCTCCTCCCTCGCGGAGCTCGTCTGTCGTGTTTAGCACTTAATGTCCTTTCCTGAGCTTAAACAAAAAAGAACAAAAAAGCAGCCGGACAGCGCATCTCAGGCCGCCGTGTGCACTGGTTGTCACGCTCTCTCCGAGTCACCTCTCTTGTTGCTTGTTCAGTGGAACGGCGTTTTGCTTCCTGCCGCCTCCTGGACGTTCTATAAAACCTGTACTATAACTCGTTTTTAATGAGCTGAAGAACAAATGCTTCGCTGCTTCCTGTCGAGTCCAACACGTGTCGTCCTTTTATTGCAGTAGGTAACAAAACAATATATTAGCACGGCGTGGTCGCACACACACACACCAAAGTAGTGTCTGTTGGCGTGCTTCTAGAGAGAGGGACGCCGACGGCCGACAGTGTTTACAGCGACGCTTCCACATAGTGTTTACAGTGTTTATTAGTGTAGACGAGCTTAAATGGACAAGTGTGAAGCTCCATGTTAATTTGACCTTGTAAATTAGTTTATATGCAGTGGGAGTTTGCAGATGCAGCAGAATCCTTAACAATGTGTTTTTTACAGTCTGTACCTCTCTCGTCTCCATTAGCCTACAACGCTGATTCCAAAAAAAGTTCAGCCACATTGAAAAATGCAAGTTGCACCCGAATTTCAAATGACGTCTTCTGGTTTGGTGACTATGTTTTCTTAGTGCTCTTGCGACATTACTACAGTAACGCCTGTTTAGGCACTTTTTAGTTCTTTCTTGGTGTAAAATCATATTCTGTTTAGTGTTTACTTCAAACGCACTGGAGAATGCCTTCTAAAGCAAAAGTTGGCGGCAGTTCATCAACAGAATCACAGCGATCTGCTTCCCAGACCCAGCCACCGTCAGCCAGGTGATTCTTCACAGCGGCAGAGCGAGGTCACTTTGATATTAAACCCGGACACGAAGGGCAGCTTTAAGACGGAGCTCCTCGCATCTCTGACTATTTTCAATTATTATTTCAAGCCATAATGTAAATTTGACACTTTATGACTTTCTGAATCATTTTCAGACATTTCTGATCTTAAAAAGGCCAAATGCAAGGTCAAGGTCGTTGCCATTTGTAGGGAGTCCTACACACTTTTCTAACTTGTGTTCAAATTTGCTTTCACAGTGTCATTCTATGCCAAAACTGACATTTAAGACCTTGTGACCTTGACCTTTGTCTTCAAATCGCAACCACAGATGCTAGTGCCAAGGTCAACCTGTATGCTAAGGTTGGTGAACCCAGCTTTATTTGTTTTTTGAGACGGCAGCGACCAGCCTATCCACACCTCAACTCTGTGATTTAGCAATGGTATAAAAATTTACACTGACCATAGACAGTATGAACTCAACAGATTTCATGTTTTGTCTGGTCACCTGCTTTTTACTGGAAAATACATAGCCATTTTTTCAATTTTGGGTCTGTAATGTGTTCCAGAAAAGATTAATCAGGGTCAATTTTTGAGCCAAAAAATTAAAAATCATTCAAAAACAATGCGGTTTGAAACAGTTGATGTAAAAAGATGTTTAAATCATGGTTTCAGTAGAAACGGGGCATCCGAAAAGAGGACTACAAGTGTTGCAAAATAATTGGGAAAGATTTGGAAAGTGTACACACTGCAGTGCAGAATTGAATTGTGAAGGACTGATGGTGTGTTCCGTTTACCTCGGAGGTTGGAACTGTGAGTGACGTAAACTCCAGGCTGATCGCGTTCCAGCTGCAAAGTCAGAAAAACATGGCTGCGTACTGACATGCCAGCTCAGTCGGAGCATCAACAACTTCCAAACAGTCTGTCATAATAACTGCATGTGGCATTTTGCACATACAAACAGTGTAGTAACATGCAATAGAGACAAACTGCACCATATTATATGCATAACTGGCGTAATATGAAATGAGTGCACCATTCATTCAGTTGTTTCGAGTGGAGTTGTAAAGTCGGGGTTGGTGGGGTTGCTTCGACTGAATTCTACCTTGAGGGAGTGTTCCAGTTGAAATTTCTGACTAGTAATTCTCACCTCCGAGTACAAGTGGAATGCACCGTAATCCTCTTCTTGGATGCTCGCTCAAACTAAAAACACCATTTCACATCAGTGGTTTCAACCTACATTTATTTTTTTGAAGGATTTTCAAATACTCATTTCAGTCTAAAATTGCTGGTGGTTTATCTTTTTTGGAATGTGTCAACAGCCCAGAATCAAGGAATGCCTGTGTATTTGCTCTCAGTATAGTCCCGAGGTTTTGGCCTTGAATTGTGAAGCCCCTGGAGATAATCTCGGATTATGGTGGGCGCTGTACAAATACAATTGAATTGAATTGTGTTTCCAAATTAAGAGAATTGACTGAAACAAAATGTGAAATATGATGGGTTTATGCAGTAAAATACAGGTCAAAGTTCATTTTAAAGGGCCCCGCATTTGTTTTAAATGCACATTTTTCCACCTGGCTGAACATTTTGGAACCAGTTGTATTTAAAACAAAATAATTCAACCGACCATGTGCTCTCCTGCCTGGTGTGCATCTCCATTCCGTGTTCACAGTAGAATATTTAAACGCTGTTTCTTTGTAGTGAAAACAGAACGTTGCTGTTTTTTTTTTTTTTTTCGTGTCGCTCTGCGTCTCAGCCGGGGTCAAACTGGAATCCTGTCTGTCACTTCTCCTCCTCCTTTATTTTTTGCCACAAAGACTTGAAATAATTAATGCTAATATATATTCGGCATGTATATGGATTTCTACTTAGATATTTTTGTTGTTTCTTTGCCATAAATTAAGGTGAACCGATCATGTATAGAGAAGAAATGCCTCTATAAAGGCTATTTTTGAATATTTTGTTATAAAAAAGTAATCTGAGGCTTGTGATTTCTGTCTCCAGGAGTGTGTAAAGGGTTTTTATCCTCATTCATGACTGGTTTCCGCCCCTGCTCTGTGTTTTGTGTGGAACTGCTGCTGTGTCCGGGGACACGACTGCTCGGGTGTTATTTATTTTTAGCATTTTTTTTTTTAACCTCCTTTTTTATTCCGTCTGGGTTTAACAGTGCATTAAACCAAAACTCCCAAGCTGATATTGCTCAAACCCAGCCTCAGTGATTGAAAGGATTGTTTTGATGCCCTTATACAGGGCTGTGTAAAAGTATTCACCCCTTTCCTGAGTCCCTCTTTTGTGTATATTTATCACTTAAATGTTTCACAGCATCATTTTCATATTAGACAAAAATAACAAAATGCAGTTGTTAAATGATGATGTCACTTATTGAGCTGTCCAAACCTAACTGGCCCTATGTGGAAAAGTATCCACCCCCTACCCGATTCCTAATTTTTTTGTATATTTATCACTTACAGAGCGAGAGTAAGCCTCCACACAGTGACAATGTGGCCGTCCTTCATGACGGGTCATTGAAAATGGAGTTGTAGCCATACCACTTGTACCGGTTATGCTGCCCTCGACGGGAACAACTGGAATAACCGGCAGCGAGTCTTTCACAGCACCGTGGAGGAATTCTGACCCACTCTTCTTTGCAGAATTGTCTTAATTCAGCTACACTGAAGGTTTATTTAAGGCCACGCAACAGAATCTCAATTGGATTTACTTCCAGACTTTATCTAGGCTACTTCAAAACTGTCATTTGTCACGTACTCACAGAGGCCAGAACCTGTGAGGAGGCTGAGGGGTAGCACTGGTTTGTTTCTTTGGAGACATTCAGAGGTGGACTCGCTGGTGTGTTTTGCATCATCATCCTCCTCCTTCATGAAATCATCATTTAAAAACTGCTTTTACTCTAGTTATGCTTAAAAAAAACATTTAGGTGTGACAAATACAAAGAATAAGAAATCAGGAAAGGGGCAAATACTTTGGCACAGTTCTCAACCGCCATCTGTTTGAGTTTAATAAATGGAGCTCTGCTGCGATGCCGCGTCTAACGCACTCCGTCAACTTCCCACAATCCTTGTGTGAGCGTCTCCGGGGGATATGCATCATCACAAGTATCCGTCTCCACCTTTACCCACTGATATTTTTCTTCTTGAAATTGATTTTTGCTGCAGACTGAGAACTGGGAACTGACGATTCCTCTTCTTTTGCACAATGTAATCCTCAGATTTTGAACCATGAATCAGTATTATTTTCTTTGACAAACTAGAGCTTTATGCTTCTTTTTTAACCCTTCTATCTAGTGGAAATTTCGTAATCCAGAAACACTGAGTACTACAAACCTTTAGGGTTTAAATGTCCTCTATAGACCCAAATGAATCCGTTTGAGTTGCATGTTGGCTTTAATTTTCCTCGTAGTTCACATTTAATAGTTCACATTAGATTTTTGACACAGTTATGATGTGTTATGTGTGAAGTATCACATGTAGACATAGTGGATAAAATTCAGTTTGCATGTTCGGAAATTTGCGCAATTTACATTATGAGCTCATTGTCAGGTAAAAATGAAGAAAATCACCGGAGTCTGTTTGAACAGTAATGTACATAAAAAATAGACATTTTAAAAGTTTGTCCAGTTTCATCAATTTCGCACAAATCAACAGTTTTCTGTTTTCATTCCTGATGACAGGGACTACATCTGGTTAAATTGGGCAGCTGTAGGTCAAAGGAGAGCATCGTGTAAAAAATCCAGAAATTCCCCACATTTGACCTTTGTAACATGGTGCCAAATGAGTTAAAAAGATGTCGCAGTCAAAACGTATCCGATGTGATTCTAATTTACCACATACAGTCGCTGCCAAAGGTTTTTTGTCAATTTCAAGTCTAATAAGTTTCTTTATTAGCAAATACAAATCAAATTTATGCAAGAATAAAATTTATGTGTAGAGTTAAGATGCAGAGTGACATAATTTTGACTTTGAAATACTGTATCAAAGATCAAGCTGATGAGCCACTGTAATTTTGAGTTGAACTGAACTGAAATGAAAGGACTTTATAGAAGCACTTTATGGAAATTCAATGTTACAAGTCACAGAAAAATCAAATCAGTAAGATGATTGTCGAACAGTCTGATGGCTAATTACATCATTTTGGTAAATTGTTTCATTCTTTTCACTAAATACAACGTTAATAGGCTCCTCACAGACTAGAAAATGTTCACCCTTGCAAGTGTTTTTTGCTTTACCAGATAATATGTGCAGATTCCCAACACGCATGATTATAAAAATACAGAAAACACCATTACTGCGTCCAACACCACAGAAAATTTATAACCAGTTCCTCCTGTTGCATTTATTCAGCTAATTACATAAACTTCCCGACATGCAGGTGACATTTTAATCATTAAAGTGTGTGGTACTAAATGTTTTTGGTTTACTGTAGACCATGCAGAGATTTCCACCGGACGATTAAGAGACGGGGAGGAAGATTTTCTGAACGACAAAGCTCTCCGAGGCAATAGCAGCGCATTTAGACCTGCTTTCGGTCTCTCTTTTTTTTTTAATTTTTGTGCACAATTTCTAAAATGTACCTGAAAGCCCTTCGACCTCTTCCTGTCCTGTTAAAGCTGGAATGCAATAATAGAGATGTGAATGTGTGTTTCTGTCCACGTCCCTGACATCACAGCAGAAAATGCACAACGATAAGCTTGACCGTGGTGAGTGTTGCTGCACAATCTGTACAAAGAGGTATTAACTTGGTCTGTGGCTTAAAGTTTGCTTTTGTCTCACTTCTCATAGCTGTCGTAACTTATGTCTTTTAGAAAGACAACATGATATTATTGCTCGTACGCTTTTTATGTATTTTTACCAGTGATTGTACATAGTGTTTATATTTTTGTTTAAGAGAATGTTTAAAAAAGGAGAAAGTACCTTTTATTTCTCAAGTCTACTGATATGAATTTGGACAATGAATAAACTGAAATTGAGTCATTGAAGAAAAAATGGACTCTGTGGTTTTTTTTTTTTTTCAGATGAATGGTGTAAATGATTGAGCCATTCTCCAGATGATGTGGAGGATGGAAATCTGTAGAACATCCAACGTTCTGTTTTTGAGGGGTCCATTTGTTGATAAGCGATTCAGCTTCCACAGTTTTGGATTACATACAGTGATAACAAATTTATTAGACCACCACCCAATGTAAGGTTTATGCCTCAGCTGAACTAACGCTGCCTTCTAGGAAACTGGGACGGAAGAAATTTCCAACGTGCGACCAGGCAATGTGCCCTGGAACGCCGCTGAAAGTCAAAGATATCGCAGCCTGACGTCACAGTAATGGTGTTCGGTTCAGTTTTATTTGTATAGCCCTAATCGTAATCAAAGATTATCTCTAGGCGCTTCACAATTCAAGGCCCAGACCTCATGACTATACAGAGAGTAATATACAGGTGTATCACTGTCTCCCAGCAGCCTCGGAGATGTGCATCATGAATGTTAAAAATGTACTACGAGGCCTATAAACAAGATGTATCTGTATTTACTGAACACACCAGATATCACTTTGATACTGTGTAGTAGTTGGCATGATGATATATTGCTGTAATCACAGCTCGCAAACAAAAGAAGAAAGCTGATGTGCATAGTGCTTCGCCCTCAGCGTCGACAGTCAATTAATGTTACCGTACAACACAGTAAGATATTTAAACATTATGGAGATTGATATGGTTCAATGATGATTGGAATCATAAAGTTTTTTTTCGTCCTCTGTTTAATGTACAGGAGTCGACATTAGGATTCGTTCTGCCTCAGATTCGTGTGCGTCGCAAGAACAAAGGTTTGTTGAATGTCAAAAGTACAGTAAACATTAGCTCATCACGGTCAGCTGCGATTGTTGTTGTTTACATTTGACTTTGTTTGCCTGGAACACTTTGAAGTCAGAACTCGTGCACGCCGACTGGAATGTATTATAAGCTATCAGTACTGATGATGACATATATCATTAATAATTAATACAGTGTGTTTCTGTAATAGTTAATGCACCAGTATGTACAAGCTGTCTAATCAAATACTTTGCTAAAATATATTGTTATTCATGAGTTTTGTAAATGTACTCAGCAGAAAAAAACAAAAGCACGTTATAATTTTTGGATTCAGATGCCAAAGATGTGTTCCTGAAGAGAAAAATATGCTTTAATTTTACCTCACTGACTTGTGGCCTGTTTGTGTGAGTTTCATGGCCAGTTTAAATTTACAACTAAATATTAGAATTTGAAGGAGTTTACAGGGAGACTGACAAGTGAACATTTGTATATGAACTCTGAATTTCCTTAACTATTGATTGTGATGTGTTCACAAAATACCACAGTGAATTAATGAATTCATGCATTAAATCATAATGAGTCATACTGTACATTTCAGCATATGAACTGTACCCTCATGTAAAGTGTGACTGCGTCAGGCTTCAAATAAAAACATCGGAAAACCTCGTCTTCCGTGAAAACAAGCAAAATGCAGATGATTTCACTCCAGTCACTGAGTCGCAGATGGAGACAGTTTTCATCCTATTCTCATCTTTTTTCCCAGCGTTTCAGTTTCATGGTCTGTGTCTCCACCATCTGCAGCTCCCTGCTCTGGATCTGCTCTGATCGCTGCAGAGCTTCACGCTGTGCTCAAGGTCAGATTCCTCTGATTACTCATTTAAGGGTTATCGTCACACAGAGAGGAAGTCGAGAGTCCTGCTGGTTGTTCTGTCCGTGTGAAGGTACAGTACACGAGTGCACAGTGGCCTCCCAAGTTTATAT
This sequence comes from Pseudamia nigra, assembly GCA_029823295.1. Classification (NCBI taxonomy): domain Eukaryota; kingdom Metazoa; phylum Chordata; class Actinopteri; order Kurtiformes; family Apogonidae; genus Pseudamia; species Pseudamia nigra. The sequence goes on along the minus strand of JAQQAE010011523.1, from coordinate 3,133 downwards.
ATTCACTGGTTAAATATGATCAAAAAGTACAGTGAATCTCACAAAGAGCTCCACACAATGTCTTAAAGTACAAACATTCACTGTGACTCCTTCTTCTTAAGCCCTTCGTTCCTCAGTGGAGCAGAGGCCATCGATGACCCCTCGCCGGTGCACTCTGTTCTGGGCTGATCTGGCCTTTTCAGTCCAGTTGATTCCCTGCCGCTTCACCTCAGTGTGTCGCCTCCAGTTGTTCCCCTCCTCTTCCCTTGCAGGTTCCAGGTCAGTGATCGCTGTGTGATGCTGGACACTGGCTTCCTGAGGGTAGGTCCAATCCAGCCCCACTTCCTCCGCAATATCTGCTTGGTTCCTGGTTCCTGTCCTGCTTGCTCCCACAACTCTTCATTTCGCATCTCCTCTGACCGTCGAATCATCTACGTGCGCCAGGTGTTGAAGAAAGTCCGAATCTTCTGCTGCTTCGTTTTTTGTTGTGAGCCACGTCTAACATCCATAGAGCAGAACTGGCTTCACGTTGGTGTTGAAGATGTGACTGTGACTGATGGTTGAACTGAAAAGAGTATGGTGGCTCTAGGTTAAAGGTCACTAACATGAGAGAACTGCATGAACAAAGGCTGGTGGATGCTCTTCTTTTGTCTCTCCTCTGTCCACCAGCTGCAGCCGTTGGAGGCAGATGGCGGTCTACCCAGAGCCCTGGTTCTGCTCAAGGTTTTTACTCCCATTAAAGGATGTTTGAGGGAGGGTCTATCATACCACTCGTATGAATGTTCACCTTCAACCCACTCCTAATAGTGATAGTCTGAAGTTTCTAAACTCCTCACCTCACTGTTAATTTGGTTAACTACTCATTTTCATCAGTTTTCATCAATAACCTTTTTTTTTTTTACAAGAACAAGACAAGAACTAAATAAAGACTGATTAACGAGTAAAAATTCGCAATAAATTTATTAACACTTTCATTAATGAATAAGAACTAAACAAAAATGTTGGTCAACGATGAGATCCAGTCAGAAGAAAGAAAAAGGGCGGGAGCAGTCGGCACGAAGGAAAGGAAAGAGGAAAAATGTAAGTCTCATACAGTTACATTTCTCTGAAAACTAAGTGAATACATGTTTGTCTTGAATCATCATGTTTTATTTGGACTCTGTAAGTGATCTGGTCCATCTTTATCTTTTTGCTCCATTCTTAAGATATAGGCTTTGATTGACATGTTGCTATGGTAACTCCACTCCCCAGTAAAGTTGGGCTGAGTGTAACCTTCATATTATGTAGTTTTATGAATGATACACTCGACTGTTGTGGTTCAGTGTTTGCACTAATGACACCGTAATATGACTTTGTTTGACACTGCATGGTGAAGTTTTATCACGTACGTAGGCTAGTGGCTAGTATTAGCTTTCCCATCAGACCCCGGTTTTGGCTGTAAAATGTCATCCAGGAAGTGACAACCTGATTGGCCTTAAAACGGACGTTCAACAACCAATGGGTGAAGGACACTTTGTCCACTAGTACATACAGTCTATGGCTGGGACGGTGAGGGACATTGTCGTGTTTGCCAGTCAGCGGCCTGGTTACTTCCTCCTCTACCAGGATCTCATCATCCCGCCAGACGTGTTTGGTTAAAGTTGACCACTGATGTTTTTGAAAACAGACCCGTTGGCAGCTTTTGTTTTCAAGCTGTGAACCCGTCACTGCAGTGCACCTCCACTCCTAACCAACCCACTTCATTTGTCCCACAAATTCACACTGCAATCAACCCAGGTCCGACCCACCTCTTGACCCAGGTTGCCAAGTGGGGTGGGCCAACCCAGGTTCACCCTTTCATACACAAAATCAACCCGGGTCCGATCTGGGTTAGGAGCTCGTGACCCAAAACGTAATGTATCTGAGACAGTCTTTCATTTTATTGCATTTGAAATTCCACTTAATCCTGATAAATCCTTGATAAGTTTTTTATACAACCTACTCAACGGTCTCTTCTATTTTCTGTTCTGCCTGTAACACATTTCACCTCATCTTTGTGTTTTCATTTCCACACAGGATGTACTGTCTCATCGGCACAAAGTAGACACTTAGAATAACTACATTCACCCTGGCAGGCTGAACACTAAACTATGCTTTTTGGCAGCAATGAGTTTGGCTCTTCAACAACTGCTTCAATTCAAATATAGCCAACTTTTGTAAATTCTAACTTTTCCTATTTGTGATCTCGTCCTTAAAGACACCGTGTCCATGTGGTGATAAAGTCAGAATGAAGTGTAATGGATGTGTCTGTGTGTGTGTGTGTGTGGGAAGGGGGGGGGGTTGAGGGCAGGTGGAGCTGGCATGTTAACCACCACTTTCAAAGAGCCCGTCCATACTTCAGAGAGAATATTCCAGAATGATGAGAGAAGTGAAAGTTCAGCTTCAAGTGGGATTTGACTGGAAACGAGTCGGTGAAATTACACGCAGCTTCAATTATACATCACAAAGGGCGAACGAGCCCCACTGGGTGGTAGGGGAGGAAATGTGGAAAAACGTGACGCTTGAGCCCAGGAATAGACGATGTGTATGTATATGTGTGTATGCATGCGTGTGTGTGTGTGTGTGTGTGACACCTTTCCTCTGTTTTGACTTTGAAGTTACGACTTTGTCAGGAGCAGCCGCCGAGAGCAGGAGGTGGGAAAACGGAGACTTGACCACCTGAGGGTTGTGTGCACACATGGGGTTCTGGCTTTTAGCATATTCCTGTCTAAATGAAAATTTGTGAAGCAAAACAGTTTGGAAAATATTCCGTCACCTGTGCAGCCGCGGCGCTGCCCTTGAGCCTGTGTATGTGTGGACGTGCGTTCATGTGGGGAACCTGAAGGGTTCCTCACGTGTCCTTCACCTTCCACGTCGGCGTCTCTGCATGATCGCTACTTTATTAACTTTTCTCTCCTTTTCTGTTGTCTTTATTTCATGTCACTGCACTTCGACCATGATGAAAACAACCACCGAGAAACTTTAAAGGTCCCATATGTTTGCACTTAAATTTTTAGAAGTGTCTGACAAATGCTTCTGTTGAGGTGTTAATAAACTAAAGTACCATATTTTTCGGACTATAAGGTGCACTTAAAATCCTTTAATTTTCTCAAAAATCGAAGGTGCGCCTTATAAT
>JAQQAE010011522.1:0-13578 GCA_029823295.1 Pseudamia nigra | reverse complement strand
TGTTGGAAACCATTTCAGGTGACGACCTCATGAAGCTCATTGAGAGACACCAAGGGTTTGCAGCGCTATCAAAAAAGGAAAGGGTGACTACTTTGAAGAAACTAGAATATAAGACACGTTTTCAGTTATTTCACACTTTTTAGTTAAGTACATAATTGCATGTGTGTTCATGCATAGTTTTGATGCCTTCAGTGAGAATCTACAACATAAATTGTCAACATAAAGGAAACGCATTGAATGAGAACTTTTGGCCTGTACTGTATATATGCTGTATATGTGTGTGTGTGTGTGTGTGTGTTTATGAGATTTGCAAATCATTGCATTCTGTTTTCATTTACATTTTATGTACATCCCAACTTTTGGGGTTGTACGTGATTTTGAGTTTGAGCCAACAAACAAATGAACAAAACGAGTTATTGGATTTCCCACAGTGCGGCACGCAGTGATATGACAGCTTTGTTTCAATCTGAAGAAAAAGAATGAAGTTTGATGAAGCAAACAGTGGGTGATCAACTATAATTAGGTGTGTAAAATATGAAGATGATTAAACAGTAAGTGGCATTTATGCTGATTTTTACGTGTTTGTCCATTATTGTGTGTGTTATCAGCAGTACTGATTTGTTTGATTCCGTGTGTCCAACATATTTTAGTGTTTAGTATCACTTCATATAATCACTGTATTAAAGGAAGGGCCTGAACTACTGCCTTAGCTGAATCTCGGTGGTAACTTTTTGTTTGTTAGTTTTTTTTTTGTTTTTTTGTTTTTTTTGGACAGGCAGTATACTCTGGTGCACATTCTTAACCATTTAAATTATTTCATCAGTACATACATTTTGGGGGCTGGCTGCACCCTTATGTACCACAGAACCTTCAAAGATTTATTTTTTTTCCCTGTTACCCTCTTTATTGAGCTATCCAAGGAGCAAGCTGCCAATACTTTAGTTTTTTCATTATAGGAATTTATAGAAATGTTGATGACTTTGCATCACTTTGTACCCACTTGTACTCATCATGGATTTTTCCTCATTCTCCTAAGTCCTCTCTGAGTGTACACCATTTGACGAAAACAGCCAATAGCAATACCTTTTGACAGTTTCATTCACCAGTTTGAGTATTTCTCACAATAGCAGAGGGGACAAAACCTGCCGTCTACCTCAGGCAGAGTGAGATATGAATAAGATGAAGGTGTGACAAAGTGTTGGAGGCGCTGCCCTTCAGTTCTGCAGAGGAAGAAAATTTATATTAATGTGCAAAAGTTTGGAGAAGTGAGAGTTTCTATATTTTTGAAACTAATTCTGGGTTATTTTTCTTTTTTTATTATTTGACCTTCAGACCCAGAGAAGTCCTGAGATTAAAATTTGATGTTTTTCTGCAATAATACTATTTTTATGAAGTTAGATGTTGGTTTGAAAATAAATTGAATTGCAAATAAATGGAAGTTACCTGGGATACATTTTATTATAATTTGATGTAATAATTTGATGTACGTGTTTCAGATTTGTGTCTTGAGAGAACTTGTGTTTTGTAATGACCTTCGCTCCTTTATTCAGTTGTAACAACACACAGGAGACTAAAACTGACTTTAATCAATAAACCAAAACTGCATCTATTATTAAAACAAGTCAGAACTTTTGGGTTGAAACCCTCACTGTGAAGGCACTGCAAAGAAGGAGAAGACAGAGAGGATTTACCTCTGAAGAAACATTGCTCTGAAGGTTTCAGAGTACACAGAAACAGTACTCAAGTAAAAGTATTGTTACTTTATAATTTTAATGACTCAAGTAGAAGTATAAGTTCTCATAAACATAAGTGCTTAAGTAAAAGAGTATCTCATGAAGAAACTACTCAAGCAGTAACGTCATAATGTAGAATTTATTATTGTCTGGTACATTGAGTTCTAACAGATTATTTATCAGGTTAAAAAAGTGTAAAGTGCACACTAATTGTCATGGATAAAGTGTCACATCCAGGGAAATGTAAAAATACACATTGTTAAACACTGTTTACTGTCAAATATCAAGACAAAAGAATGGATGATGTCTTTGAGATTTGTTATTATTTTGATCACCTTTTGTAGGTTGTGTATTTTTGTTACATTTTTTGGGTTGTTTTGTTCATCTTTGATAATTTAACTGATTTTTTTTGTTCATTTGTGCTCATTTTGTTACCTTTTTGTATGAGATGTGTACATTTTACTTGATGTGACTTTTTTGTTCATTGTTTGCGTGCTTTGACCATTTTGATATTTATATAATGCTCATTTTGTTCATTTTTGTTCATTTATTTAGTAATTTTTATTCTTTTTTTTTGCTTAGTTTGCTCAGCTTGTTAATTTGCAGGACTATTTTCTTCATTTTTACACATTTTACTGTTGTGTTGATTTCCACTCTTTTGCGCTGACACAGTATTAGTTCATAAGGCAAGCAAGGTAAAAATGCCTCCTACTCATTGAGCTGTGGCAAAATGTAACTGAGTAGAACTACATTATTTTCATTACTAAATGTGACTAAGTGCAAGTAAAAAGTATTCTGCAAAAGCACATTTATATGTAAAAAAAAACATTTACATATATGTAAAGGAGTAAATGTGTTTAAGTACGACCCACCTCTGGTTTCAAAAGAGGCAAATTTAACCAATACAGTTTTGTAATGAACAAAGTTGCAACCATGAAACTCTATCTGAGCTCCTATGAATTTGCAAGGCTGGTATTTCTAATAAAAGTCTCATCTGCAGCAGTGGTGCAGATGGGACTTTTGGTCTTCCTCTCCTGGGACGGTCCTCATGACAGATGGTTTCATTGCATTGGCTCTGCATTCAGGGTCCAGTTTAAGATCCTAGTTCTGACTCAGTGCCGCCCTACATTCATGAGCTTTTCAACCTGTAGACCCTGAGGTGGTCTGATTAGCGCCTGCTGGCTGTGCTGCAGACAAGGCTGAAAACTAAAGTTGACAGAGCGTTTGCAGTTGTTACACACAAACTGGAGCTCTCTCCCCTTGAGCTTGATACTTGTGGACTCAGTGATCTCTTTTGAAAAGCAGCTACACACATGTTTTTGGATGACTTTGCCTTTTATGATTTAGTTGTGATTTTGTGTATCTTACTGTGATGTTATTGTTTAATCTTTCAGCCTTTGGTTGTAGGACTTTGTGGTTTTTATTTTGAAAGGTGCTGTGTAAATAAACTTTACTTACATCATTGTGTTTGATGTTTTGGCAACTGCACTTGGGGACGCATTCTTGAACTGATTGACTGATGTTAATTTCTTGAAGTAAGGATGGACTGTCTTTTCTCTTTAACTGAATGTTTCTTGCCATAATATGGATTTGTACAGTCATTGTAGTAGTACTAATAGGGCTTCTGAATCTGTGCCCACTCCTCTTCTGCACAGTATATGTACCTCTGTCTTCTCATTTAAGTATAAAGCTGAATACAGGGTTTGTTCTTCTACAGTATTTTTAGACTTCAGCAGTTTGCCTGCTGACTCCAAATCTCTAAATCCTCCTGCTGTAACACAATGAAAACTTGGACCATAAACCAGCTAATACTTTGACTCTTTCAGATTAAATTTATGAATGGAACCACACTGTAACAATCAGCTGCTAATGGTCACTTTCAACCATTAACTCATGCTTGTATTTTAGCTCCAGGCTACTGCTGTATAACATACTTCACCCTACGGGCCTAGACAGAAGATGTCTGGCATTTTGATGTGCCTGACTCACTTTATATTTAGCTTTTCATGCATGTTCTGGCAGTTACATTTCATATATATCCTAGCAGTTAGTGTCATGAAGTTGAATAGTAAAAATGTAAATGTTGTATTTGTGTTGTTGAAAAAGAATGACGATGGTTTCAGAAAAAATTAAGAGAACCTTTACATGCTTCTTGAGAATGCTGTGGGCAATCATCTAGGTCTTCAAGGGCTGACATACAGTATGACAGATGAATCACAAGCTAAGTATCAAGTTGTGACTGACAGCTTATGTTTCCCCCCAAATATGTGCAACACTTGTCACACTATGTTCCAAGTAATGAAGTGAACTTCAGCGTTTGGTTTTCAATAACACTGAACACTGTCCCAGAGCAGAGTGTATATGAAACAGAGGAGGTGGAAGCAATTCTCCAGCACTGATGAAAACCATTAACATCAGAGCTTATCAATGCTCTGGTGTTTAATAAATCAGCCTCAAGGCCCACTTAATGCTGGGTCTTGATACTCATCCCCAAGCACGAGGACTTTAAATTCTATTGATTTAAAATCTTCACATGCTACTCTTAAAGTGGAAAAACACAACCCTGCATCAGCTCAGGAAATCATTGAATTAATTAGACATTTCTGGTGATAGAGCAGGTGCAACCTATGAAGGGAGCTGCTGTCACCAAAATAATGTTGATGACTGAAGCCATGTGACAGATGAGCAGCAGAGATGGTGTTGGTACTCAGGCTGGACTTAAAAACCCTTGTGGGAATTTGTTTCATGGTAATTATGTATTCATGGATAATGCAGCAATCAACTCAGCATGAAGCAGAATAACTGATGACATATAACTGTGTCGTGCTGGCAAAGAGACAAACAATGCATTTCAAAACAAATAAGAGAAATCATTGATGTTTTCATCAAATCTGAAGCATAAAAACACATTTTAAAACTGGAGATTGATTCAGATGAGATGAAACTATTCAAAACAATGGCACAAATGATAAAGAGCTAAATTAGCCAAAGGGCAGCATGGTGGTACAGTGGATTGCAACGGCAAGAAGGTCTGGATTTTAATACCAGCGCCAGCCAGAGCTTCCATGTGTGGTGTTTGTGTTCTCCCCATGTCTACGTGGGTTCTCTCCGGGGATTCCAGCCTCCTCCCACATTCAAAAACATGCAATAGGGCAGGGGTATCCAGCCCCTGCCATAACGGTCCAAGACAGTGCACACTTTCTTTCTAACCAGCCTCTTCAGCAAAAATGTGCAGCGTCTTGGCTCTTTGTGACAATGGTAACGATAACTGGCCAGTCTAAATTGCCCACGGAAATGGGAGTGATCAACCCTAAAATGAACTGGCGACTCATCCATGGGGTACGCTGCCTACACCCAAGTCAGCTGGGACAGGCTCCAAATGCTCCATCCCAACCTTGCAAGGATTGAGGGGTAGAAAATGAATGAATGAATAAATAAGCCAAAACTAAACAGCAATTAGGATGACAAATTTAATCCCAAATGAACTGTAAATAAAACAAACAATACTTGCAAATTGACTCGGGTATTTTTTTCCAGGCTGTGTAATTAATGTAGAATACAGGTACCAAGTTCCTGGAGCTTAACATGGGAGCTGAATATGTAATGAAGTGAGTAACAGGGGGATTTCAAACAGAAACACAATGTGATTTGGGATAAAAGCAGTGCGTGGTCCTCGTTAGCAATGTAACACTGAGGCAAATTGGTTTTTAAAACAGATCAGTCTGTGTCACACACCCAGCCTCCAATTAAACACATGGTTTAAATTGTTTATTCCTGCTAAAACTCAGAAATCACAGGGGCATTGTACCCGATAGTTAACTTATATTATTGGCGAGACACAACAAAGACACAAACCAGAGCTAAGTCTGTACTTGTATTGCATGTCAGCACAGTTCAGCACCGTTTAGAATGATGCTTCCAGGTTTCCGCCAGCATCATGTTCATTATTATGCAAGAATTTTCAAATACTTTAAACTCTCAGTTGCCCTCAAGAAGAGAGGTTGTTTGACATTCATGCCACAGGAAATAAAGCATACAGGCATATGGGCAGAGACAAACAAGAGCATCGATGAGCAATAACGCTGAGCTCATAGAAACACAGCTTGCACTAGCTGGTCTTAAACCTTTGTTTTCTAAGACCCAATGTTAAACTGATGCTTTATCCAGAGTATGTGTCAAGTCCAAAGACAAGCTACCTCTATGGTAGTGGTTGTTATTAGGGACAGACACAAAGATAGTGAGGATTTGATCAGGTTTCGGTTCTATTGGAGAGATTTGATTGACTTTATTGAGAAGCTGGCACGGGACTGACACTTAGTCAGATCACAACTCACTGCTGTCACCCATGTTACAGCTGTAACTAAAACTAACGCTCAACCACGACCCGCACGCATCACAATGGTGAATCTGCGGGCACAGGGGGTATATGTCTTGCTATGGCCACCATACTCCCACTGCGCACTGAGCATCTGCAGGTCGCCCCCAGTACCAAACCCCCCCCCCCATCACAGGACTACTCGTCTGGTACGAGGCATGCGTCGGAATATTACCACCTGTACTAAAGCAAATGGGGGTCATAACCATTACTGAATTCAAATTGGCAACAATTTGTTCTTGACAGCTTGTTTTGTTATTGTCCTTTTTCACATAAATTGCAGGGCCATGAGTAGCAAAATATTAGACAAATCTTGACCTGGAAGTTTTCATTGACTGTCAGCATAAAGGCAGACAGCAGATGATTATTAAGACTGTTTTAAAGTGATTTTTTTTCCTTAGGTAGTCATTCTCAAACTTATTTCTTAACATGAATGGCAAAGCTAAATTACAGTTACCACTGCTGTTGTTTGTATGTGGTATAATATACAGGGCAATGAAAGGATTTCAGAGATGCTTTTTCCCTTTGTCTTTTCTTCAAAACTTTGAACTGATCTAGGTTTGATAACATGGTAAATATTTTAAAAATGTATTTTTTTTTTCAACCTTTCTGATCAGGGCATGACCACTGCTATGTACAAGGCCCCGTTGATTTTCTTCAGTTTATCACATTTTTGAGGGACGAAACATAAAATAATCCAAAAATTCTGCACACACATAAGTGGTGAAAACATTTGATGTTTTATACGTTTCATATTGTGTGATGAAGAGGCAACTTGATCGGGGTGTTCCCTAAGTCAGCTGGCACAGGCTCCAGCCCCACCCCCACCTTCTCAAGGAACATGGGGGGTAATGAATATACTCTGTACTGCCCTCCAAAGATACTGTAAATGCTCATGGATACTTTCATGGATTGGCACAGAATTTGGTGCATATCAGACCAACATAAAGTTGACCACTTTGTATTTTGTGGTTATTTTTGACACTGTTGCATTTGAATAAAGTCTTCCTGGAGGTTTTATTCAAGGTATCAAGTGTAGACTTAAGCTGAAGATTCAGTGATGTTCAATGTGACTTTTTTGACACTGTGGTGCATGTTAAGCATTATGTGTGACTACAAAACAAAATGGTCTTAACTTGACAGTTCTACATACAACTGCATGATGATATTAAATGTGAGTCACAGCACCACCTACTGTTGGCAACAGGAAATGTAATTCTTTACTATTTTATAATCCACTCTGACCGGGCCGTCAGTGCCGTCTGTGTGTTTGTGTTTATTTCAAAAAGTTTGTAAAATTTAAACAAGCGGATGCTAAGATACAGCTTAAAGCAAGTTTGACCTTTGCCCTGTGACCTTTAACCTTTTGACCCCTAAATTTATGGAGTTTCACAGTGGGTCACCCTATAACTCAATCAGGAATAGAGCTAGGGCAACTAAACTTGGCAGTAATATTGACCTTGACCCACTGTGAAACTCCATTAATAAACAAATGTTTACCATTACTTCTATTTGTTTACTCCATTAGTAAACAAATAGAAGTTACAAAGGTCTGACGTGTTCCAACACCACACAGAGTGGAGCTGTCATATAGACCTGTCAATTAAAGTCCAGTACAGCAGAGAATTACAAGACGGTTGTAATGTCTTAGTAACAAAGCAAAAATTTAAAGATGGGTCAGATCACTTACTAGAGGGTCCAAATAAAACTGGTTAGATGTAAGGGTGCACTGTGATGAGACTGTAGCCTGTAAACAAACATTAACCAAAAAGTATGGACAGCTGGCAAGATTACAAGACCAGGGAGCTCCTCACCATATGCAGAGTGAAGGAAATCAACTGACGCAGGGAGGGACAACATGGCATGTGCCAACATAACGAAGCCGATGATCCAGGGAGGTATCTGCCAGTCCCAAAAACAGATTACTAATAAATTGAAGGCACTGAAAAAAACAGTGCACAAAGACCTGCAACCACGACAAACACAGGAGCAGTGTTGTAGCCTGTTGTTGTCTGCCCGTAAATATGACATGTTGTCCATCCACCCATTTTTAGCCCCTATGTTCTTTGGTATGCATCGACCTGGGTCCATCTTGGGTCCTGTCTGAATTGCCACGACCCAGGAAGGACCCACTTTGACTGGCTTGGTATGAAATGACAAAAGCGGGGGGTCGGACCTGGGTCAGCTAACCTGGGTCCGACCCTGGTTGTTGGACTGAAACTGGTACATGGGAGCCAGGGCTTTTTGGAGCCAAATGAACAGTGCCCCAGTGGCTGCTAGTGGTATTATAACTTTGAGTTATTTCATTGCACAGGCCACTGGTAAAATATGAATCTTCCTAATCTTAACGCTAAAAAAATACAAATACTGTATGTGAAAAATTAATTAATTCTGCATGTTCGAAGTAATTGTAAATTTAATACGATGATATAAATATGTATAGATGAAAATGGGGAAGAAAGCGAACAATGCAGTAAGATGTGCATTGCAATATGAGATGTGAGATTAATTATTCTTTGCTCAAATAGGATTAATCAGTTAGTGCTGGTTCTGCTTGGCTCTGTTGTTGATTTATACATTATTTCCATTCCCATCTCACTAAATTAGCTGTCTTGGGTCTTCATCCAAAAAGTAACACAAAAAAACCCATTTTTTTCTGTCTGTTCACAACGGGCTTACATTTTCTGAGGAAGAGCTGTGCTGGTGATGCACTTTGCTGGGGAAACTTTTTCAAGGTACGTCACTTAGCAAAAAAATAGAAAAACCCAAAGGGAATAAAACACATTGCTGCACAGTTGTGGCTCGTTGGTGTCAGCTGCGTCCTAATGCAAGGTGCAGAGGCTTTTATTTTGTTATTGTCAAATCAGTTTTCCTTTGGATGTTCTTGCTTGTCACATTATAAGTTGTAATTATATTGTTACATCATGCATATTAATGTAGCTCCAACACAGTATAACAAAAAATTAACTTGACTGTTCACAGTCCAGAGAATTAGCCTAATTTGCAACCACACGCCCTTGTTTAAAACTGACAACTTATATGAATTGTCACAGCGAAGGGAATGGACGACACTGCCGAGTCACAGTTCAGTGAGTGCAACGTGCACAGTGATGATCAAGCAGTGAACAATGGAACGGGTACAAGGCGGTGACACGGGTCCAGTGGGAAACGACGTGGGACGGAGGAACAGGAACGAATCGGTGATGAAGAACACAGGGAACCGGGAACCAAAGAAGCCAGCGGGTGGACGAGGCAGAGGGCGGAGAGCATGAAGAACAAGATAAATTAATGTACAATCAATAACCTTTGTAGAGCAGAAACAGGAGTGGGCTTAATACCACGCAGTTTTAGCAGTTGGACTGGGAAATGCTGACTGGAAGACTCCCGTATAAATGCACTGACACTGATGAACGGATGATTGACAGGTGTGACCCTCTGCCTGCATCCAGCACACCTGAAACAGATAAATGACACACACACACCCACACACACACACACAGATAGAGGGAGCCAAAGGGACGGATCCTGACATGAATAATCTCGCCATGTTTTTGTTTATGTAATAAATAATGAGACTGTTAATTCAAACTTGAATACATTCAGTTAAGCTCTGACAGTTGTTAGTTAGGTCATTTTAAGTTGCTTCATGTGAATGTGTCCAAAATAAATTACAAGTTACATAGGAAGATCATCCAACAAGGTGGAAATAAAAATTTGCACAATCAAATGAATCACATTTCTATCTGCAGTATCATCCTGTGCAATTTAAAAATTAAAATGTAAAATTTAAAAGTCTACAAACATCTATGGAGGACTTGTTCATTTTTAGTCATTTTATGGATAATCAGTTGATAATTTTGCCAATTTTTGTTCAATATGCTGATCATTCCGCTCATTTTTGTTCATTATTTTGACAGTGAGCAATTTTTTTTTCTTGTTTCAATCATTTTTTTATGTTAATTGTTGTGAAAACTTTGTTGATTTTTGTGACAGTTTTGTTTATGATTTATTCATATTTTAAATTTAATTACTTGACCTTTTTACTTGGTTAACTTTGCTTGAGTGGGAAAAAAAATCTGTGCACTTTATAACTAAGAAAGTCAACCCAAATCAAAATTACAAATGACAGAATTAGCCACAGTAGTCACATGATTTTTTTTTCCATCAAATTGTGCAGTTCTAGTAAATGACATATATACTGGCCATAGGAATACAGAACAGACCTGTAGGATGGAGACATTTTCACATAAATGCTGTGTTAAGCCTTGAAGATGCAGATAAACTGATAAACCACAGGAAGCAAAAGCCCTGTCTTAATAGATTAGATATAGCTGAGATAAATTTCAGGAGGTTATCTTCCTATTTTTTTCTCCATCAGAGACAATCCTTCTAGATAAAAAATCATTTTAAACTGATGCTTGTCCACTTGAGCTAAGTATATTACCTAGAGTGTAGCAGCCAGCTGAGGTATAAAGATAGAAAATGTAATGGTATATAATAAATGCCCCACAGTGGGTTGTATTCCCTGAACCAATGTAAGTAAAACACTTTTTAGTTGCTCCAGGGAGGGATTGGCTTAACAAGGCGACATGCACTTGGCAGATAGGCTACGTTTGCAGCTAAAAAGCAGTGGTATTTACACAAACAGTATTTAAATCTTTCAGCATTAGAGCAAGTGGATTTGATGTTAACTTAAAATAACATATTTAATATTGGCATGGAGAAAAAGTGAGTTTTTCTTGATTCAGCTCAATTCTTTTATACACACATCACTCATTTTTCTTTAACAACCAGTGACACTAATCCTCAGCCTTGTGATTAAAGCTTTCGCAGCGGTTGTGATGTCTTTGAGGTGATTCACACTCTCCATCAGAATGAGAGTAGAAGCGTGCGTGACTGTTGGTTTGTAATAGATGAGAATCACACGGGCATCACTCTTCATCTTAAACCACCCTCAATTTCACTTAATGTCACTGTTTAATGTCACTGATTTGAGTTTCTTCACTTAATCATGTTGTATTGAATAAGAATGTAAATGTTTTATACTTTGTGTGCATTTCCTTGCATCCGATGGGCTCTAGACTTGTGATTCCAGTTTTTCTAAATTAACTGTTCATTTTCAAGTCTTTAGGAGGTTATGTTTTTGCCAACGTTTGTTTGTTTGTCCGTTAGTTACGAATATTACTCAAAAAGTTACAGGCAGATTTTGATGAAATTTTCAGGATACCTCGGGAATGATACAAGGAACCATTGAATAGATTTTTGGGCCTGATCCAGATCAAATTCTCGATCTAGGAGTTTTTACAAAGTCTGATCCAGATGCCAGCAACATTCTGAATCTGCTGATTTACACAGCTCAACTTTATAGGACCGATTGGAAATGCACAACTGTAAGGCAATAGAAAAAGCTACTAACATGCAACTGACATGAAATTGTAGCTGAAACCCAGCTGATTCAGTAAAGAGCCAGCAGATTTGATGTATGTTCTACATTTAAAGAGCTACATCCAGGAGATGGAAATATTATTTTTGGTGAATAACTATTGACCTAATAATGATATGCATGTGACTCCAAATGCTATTGGTAGGATAAAGAATCTAATAATGAGGGTCAAATAAATTTAAGAATATTACTTTTGGTGCAAGAACATTATAACAGAAATGAGCTTATGTTCAAATAATAGTGGTAGGTTTTGACTATGAACACAAACTGAGCTGCTTTGGTGGAGGTCTGCATTCTCTGAGAGCTTTCCAGTTTGTGCTTTGACATGTTTAGGATGTGGTTTTTCAAACCCATTGTTTTTCCTTCATCGTAAAGATGATAAAACCAGCAGAGCAAGTAAGTGAGATGGTTAGATATAAAAACTAAACACTAAATAATGGAAAGAACAAGACGAAGCAAAGGAGTCTTACTTTCAGCTGTTGACATGAAGAGGGAGGGAAACCAAAGCAGCAGTCTCAGGTTTGCTCTGTAAATTTAAAGGCTAACGCTGATGGTTAATGTTATGTTTTTGGTTTATCAATTTAGCTTTAAATCTGTTATGTTGTCATATTGGTGTGGTTTTTAAACTTATTTCTACTTTCATGCCTTAAAAGTACATTAACATGATAGTAAATAGACAACACACCCCACTGACAATCTCCTGCTAAGATCGTAATAAAAATCATTCCTTTTGTTGCCAGTGTTGCCTTCGTTTCTTCAGTGAATTTGTCATGGTTCATAAAACAGTAGTGGTCCATTAGTATGTTTTAGGAACTTGACATGTTCCGTGATGCCATCTATACAGGATACTGATGTGAGACTTTAATTCACCAGAACTGGTTCCAACAAACACTGTATTTCAGCCAATTGGAGTAAAATCAGTTTTAGCTCCAACACCAGACTGGATCAGCAAACCAGCCCAGCTCTAGCTACAATTTGCATTAGATTTTTGTCCACCCAGAATCATAACAGCAACCTGTACCACAGCAGTGTAAAATCACTGTAATTGCCTGTAAAATTTTGGTATGTTGGTATGTGCCTCTCTTTTAATACCTACTTTCTCTTGATTGTAGGTGTATTTTATACCTTCAACAGTGTTTCCAACTTGGCACCTTTATCACTATATTTAACCAGTTTTAATACCCTTCTAGCAGCTCTTCTTCAAAAAAAGACTAGCGATAAATCTGGCAACTTTTTCTGGTGTTGAGACTTTGAGACTCTGACATAAAAACATGGATCATTCTTACTCTTTCCAATAAGCAGGGGGGCTACCATTGATTGACGTTATTTACTGGAGATGATACAAAGGCATACTGCCTGTAATGTGAGGCAATATAATATTTCAAGTATGCAAATTAGGTGATGACATCATTTACCAAGCTGTAGCGACTTTTAGGACAGCCAATAGTGACTTTCCTTACTGAGTAGTTAGCAACACTCACCGTTAGTTGTTTTATACAGGCCAGTTATTTCCATATACAGTATTTTTGCTAATTTAACTTAAAGGTATCATTTTGATTAGTTCAGAAATATGGACTCTCAGACCTATAGTAGAGACAACTTTAATATTTCACCATTTATATATTTAATTACATCCTCAGAAGGTCAAAGATTTGGGTAAGGTTTGTAAATGCTTGGTGGCATTTCCTTTAAGTCTAATAACGTCGGGCCAGTGCTCGGGGTTGCCATCCACAAGCCACACTCTGCATCTCTCCCGAGACATCATGCAATTCATGATTCTGAGTCATGTTTGCACAGACCTACTCTTTCAGTTCAGCCCACAAATTTTATTTTGTGGGCTGCATTTGGAAAGAGTTTGGATAGTGTAGGAATAGTGGATTTTTAAAGGCAATGATAAAAATAGAACAATAGAATGTCCTTGTTATGTGTTTGCTGATCCAGTCCCGTAACTGTGTTGTTTGTTGTTCTATCGCTACTCTTTTCTTTTGTCTCTCCTCTGTCTACTAACCCCAACCGGTCGAGGCAGA
>JAQQAE010011521.1:0-13578 GCA_029823295.1 Pseudamia nigra | reverse complement strand
TAGAGGGGGAGGCCTAAGACACCATCTTTCACCCATTTACTGCTCTGTGCTGGAATCTTTACCCAGCCAAACTGCAGCAAAATTCCTGGGCCACTCACACACCCCTCTGTCCCCATCCACAGAGTGAAACTGTCAACGACCCTCCTCCCACACCCCTGCTTTGTTCAGGGACAGAGACCCTAATGACTCTGTAATGACCCTGGCCTAGGTGAAACTACACCTCTTAGGATGAAAGGGTAGAGTCCTGAACCACAGATTATAATTCTTGTTGCCTGCATGAGTTTATTTAGAACTGAAGAAGCTTCCTGGATAGGTAGCAAAGCATCTTCAAACTAAATTTCCAGTCCAGTCAACAGAAGGAAAACCACATGCCTTGGATACTATGACCTGGATGACTGAGAATCTTCAAATGAGCCCCCAGAAATGTTCAGGCTTTTTTCTGCACTTTTTTGTCAAATTCTAATCTGTCCTTCGTGTTCTTATTGCGGTGGATTGTGATGCCTTCACTCCTGTCCTCTGGAGGTTGTTGGTGATTTCACTGACAGTTGTTTTAGGGGTTTTCTTCACAGTTCTCACAATGTTTCTGTCATCAGCTACTGATGTTTTCTGTGGTCTACCAGTTTGACATCTGTTGCTCAGTTCACCAGTGGTTTCTTTCTTCTTCAGGACATTCCAAATGGTTGTACTGGCTATAGACAATATTTGTGCAATGGCTCTGATTGATTTTCCATCTTCTCTGAGCTTCAAAATTGTTTTCTTTTCTCCCATAGACAGCTATCTGGTCTTCATGTTGATTATACCTGTTTAACTATGCACAGGCAATACCCAAAGCTGAAACTGAGAGGAGACACTCTGCTATTTATTGTTTTAATAATCAATGTAATAGGACACACCTGTACAGCAAAACACACCTGTCAGTCACATGTTAAAATCATTTTGCTCACTTGAAAAATGGGTTGGTTCAAACAAAAGCTGATATCTTCTAAGTTCTTTAACCAATTTTGATGTGTTTATGATTTTGGTGACACGGTGGTGCAGTGAGTAGCACTTGTGCCTCACAGCTAGAAGGTCCTGTGTTCGATCCCAACGACAGGAGGCGGGGCCCTTCTGTGGGGAGTTTGCATGTTCTCCCCATGTCTGCGTGGGTTCTCTCCGGTTACTCCGGCTTCCTCCCACAACCAAAAACATGTATTAGGTGAATTGGCTACTCTAAATTGTCCATAGTTGTGAATGCAAATGATTGTCTGTCTGTCTGTATAGTCATGAGGCCTCGGCCTCAAATAGTGAAGCGCCTAGAGATAATCAGTGATTATGATTGGCGTTATACAAATAAAATTGAATTGAAAAATTGAATTGAATGTGGAAATAGAAGCTGAAATACTGAACTTTTGTCTCGTATTCATCGTTTAATGTCAAACCCAAATGTTTTCAGTTACAGCAAAAATAAAGGAATTGTCCTTGCTGTTCTAATAGTTTTGGAGGGCACTGTATGCATGTATCAGCTTATTTCGAAACTAAAATGAGCCATGACAAAGAAACCCTTAAAGAACTCCATGATGCCAGTATCTACATTTATTATTTCTTTCTTTAAGTCTTCAGATGTTCTGTCTTCCATGAGTTCAGCCAGCCACAGGTCAGTATTCTAACTGGAGCTGTGTTTTGTTGCAGATGGTTTGGGAGAATGGCTGTGTGGTCATCGTTATGTTGACCCCCCTGGTGGAGAGCGGGGTGAAGCAGTGCTACCATTACTGGCCTGATGAGGGGTCCAACCTGTACCACATCTACGAGGTAACATGTCTCACCATTCCAACCACAGGCATTTATCATGTCACAGTGGTTTGACTGAAACACTAGTTACCACGGTTACACACTAATGACCTGTTGACCTTCAGTAAATGTCTGTTTGCAGACATCACCTCATTGGTTGAACTCCAGGAAGTCATCTGTGTAAAAAAAACAACATCAAGTGATTAAAGTCTTTATAGTTGTTTATAGTCTCTATAATTACATATTATTACCAACAGATTTTATATCACATTTAAACCATCCTCCACATGTAGACCATCGTCCTCCGCGTGTAGACCACATCCTCCACATGTAGACCACCATCCCCCACGTGTAGACCACGTCCTCTGTGTGCAGACCACCGTCCACATTCTGGAGCTGTAGCTGAGCCTGTTCATTAAGCAGTCAGTGATTTCTCATTGATTTCCTGTTAATGACACCTGTCCACTTTTACATCTCCGCAGGTCAACCTGGTGTCCGAACACATCTGGTGTGACGACTTCCTGGTTCGGAGCTTCTACCTGAAGAACATGCAGACCAATGAGACTCGGACCGTCACACAGTTTCACTTCCTGACCTGGCTCAACCATAACGTCCCGGAGACCAGCCGCACACTGTTGGACTTCCGTAGGTAGGGACCTCCAACCACGTTTAGTGATGCAGACTGTCACCTGTTCATCCACTGTTAGCTCAGACAAGCTCATTTATCAAACAAGCGTACGTTTACTGTTAGTCTTTCTTGTACACAGACCTAGGTTTATTTACCTTGACATGTGTCAACAACTTCCTGTTGTCTTCGTCAGAAGAGTCACGTGGTGTTGCTGTGATGTGTCTTGTTTGCTGTTTTATAGTGGTTTACCAGACAGCAGAGGACGACTACGCCCCCTGCTGTCTGATGCCCTGTTGAGAACAGCATATCAGGTGTGGGACAAGATGTATGGTCCCTCATCTCTGCTGATGGACCCAGATCATGCTCTGCTGTCTGGTCAAACCTCACGCAGCTGGTGTACGTTAGTCTGGAGTCAGTGTGGAGTCTGAGATGAAAACATTTGCACTCACATGTTCATCATATAAGAACATGTTCCCTTTGATAAAATATATTATGATGAAGTGGACTTTGTATCATATCTCTTTTAAATGACTAGAGAAATGTTTAAATGCAGTGAACAGAATTAGCAGGTGTTCAGTCCTATGATTAATTTTGTAGCAGATAATGTCTACACTTTGGGGAAAAGGGGAAAACGGAATTATTTCATACTCGTGACAATTTGCACTCGAATCAAATTTAATATCAAATAAGCAGGGCACCACCTCTCTATTAAAGTGAGAGAGTAGAACCATATTCATTGATCGAAGAACTAATGAGCAAAGCACATGAATCAGATAAATAAGGAACAATTTTTGAATCAGACTCATAATCTGTAGATAGTTCAATCATGGAGCTTCTCCAGTCGTAAAAAATTTTCTGAGCGCAGCGTATTCCACAATAACACAAGTTTATTACAGTAATAACATGAATAAACAGAGTGATAACAGTATGTTAGACAATAACAAAATAACGGGCATTAACGTGAGGAGAGTGAATATGAAGTGTTCAGGAAAAATGGATTCTACCGGTGTTGAGGGGAGGTGAGAGAGGGAGGCTGTATGTTGGTTCAGGTGTGTGAATAGGATGGTTTGGCTTATCGAAGAACAACGAATTGGAGGGGGAAAAATTTAAGCTTGAGCTTTGAGACATTCCGTCCAAACCTGTGATCAAGATGGCTTTTACTTTTAGTTGAACTTCGTCAGTCCAGTTTGGTTCCGGTTCGGACCAATTCTGGTGCACGGCACAGCTCTTGGTTTGAGTCGTGATGGCCTGGAAGCAGCGGGGTTTGCCCTTCAGATCAGTCCGTCACGCAGTGGATCGGCTGGCCTGGGTCGGCAGTCCGACATCAGTTCTGTTCTGGTTCGGCTTGTAGTTTCGGTGTCTCTGCTGGAAGCTCTGGCTGGCTTTTCAACTGACTGAATCTCAGCTAGTGTCTGCAGAGGCCTGAAATTGTCTACTGTGCTGGGTTGACTAGACAGGAGAGGATCCTTAAACGT
This sequence comes from Pseudamia nigra, assembly GCA_029823295.1. Taxonomy (NCBI): domain Eukaryota; kingdom Metazoa; phylum Chordata; class Actinopteri; order Kurtiformes; family Apogonidae; genus Pseudamia; species Pseudamia nigra. The sequence continues at coordinate 9,708 of JAQQAE010011521.1, read as the reverse complement.
TTACCAATTTTCCTGGGCACTTCTGAACAAAGATACATTCAATGAATCATTCACCAAATGTTCTCATAATTATAAATGCAACAATCATACACATCTCTATGCGTGGAATGGCATTCATAGAAAATTTCTCATATCTTTCTGGGGTTTCTAGGGCAAGAAACAGGATACATAGGGTTTTCTCACATAATCGACAGATTTCTAACATTTCTACACAGGAAACAGGTGGTACACAAGTGATTATACTTTCATGCATGAATTAATTAACGCTAACTACTTCAAGTACATTTAATAGTGGTCAAAGCATGCATTTGTAGGTCAGTTTCCCATACATCTTCTGCTGCATGTGGGTGATCGTGGCTTTTCCGTTTTTCCAGTAGGCGGCACTTTATGGTCTATGTCCTGAAGACGGTGTTCTTTTATCTGTATCTGATTATGTCCTAAAAAGCCGAATTGTGGTCATAGAAAGTTCCAAGACGCATTATTTTTCTCCGTGGGTTATGACAGAAACAGTTATTATGATTTTGACACAGTCTGGAATTTGGTCGTAGGGTTATGTCCATATGGCTTATATGGCAGCAGTTTCTTACTCCAGAAGGGGAACTAGGGGTCTGCTGAGATAACGTTGTCAGGAGGAGGGGAAGAGGTGTTGACACCCCGTGGTGTGGAGACAAGACAAGATTGGTCTGGAGTCGCTGGCTTAATTCACGCTGTCGAGTTAATTGACTTTAGTGGGGATCTGGTGTGGTTCTTTCAGGGTCATCGAGAGGTTTGTTTGTTCCTCAGTCAACTTATATTTATGAACAAATCTTTCTTGGTGGTGTTATCAAAGGTTTGTGTCTTTATAGCATCTCTTGTAGCCACAGGGGGCAAGGTTTTGATCTTGGGGACACTACAATTTCCTACACAGTGTGAAAGGTGGTGGGGTCCTGCTCACCTCCATTAACCACTGTGTCTGTCAGATGTGACTATTTTTAACCTGTATATAATTAATCCAACATTTCTGTGCATTGTAGGTTTATGTTTATGTTGTGTAAATGTGTAGATTAGTTCATCTGGAGCTGTAACACTGTGACTTACCTCCATACTACAGTTTATGACTTTATTTAATGTCACTTTCAGCTGAATCTGTTCATCTCGTTTTCTATTGGATTTGTTCTGATTCGTGGTCAGCGTAGTTCCTCCTCGTATTCTGCATCTCTAACATGCAAAATGAAGATTGTTTTCAGCTATCGCATTTATCAAGGCTGGAGGTTTCACACACCAAAATTGGCGAGTTACGACTTTTTGATGAGTGGTTGGTGAGCGTTTGTGTAGAGTGGCTTCCCACCTGAATCTGAGCTGATTTGTACACTGGTTTGACTAATGAGGGCCCAGGTGAAGAGGATTAGTCAGTGTGAAGGTGGATGTCACAAAGAGTTTATTAGAGCTTCTTTAAACATCTGATTTTTTGAAATTGGTTACATCACTGACAGAAAGAAGCAGTGAGATCTCAGACTTAAACACCTTTGACAAAATATCATCTAAAGACTTCATTTATATCCACAAAAACTCCAAAAGACTTTTGTTAAATCATTGACATTAGCTTTTTGCTCACCAACCACTGTGGCTAGTGATTTTACTAAGTTACTAGCCAGTCAGCCTTTTCACTAGCCACAATTTTGTTGTTGGAAAATGTTTATCATGAGGACCACCAGCAATTGGGAAATTGTAAAAATAGTGGTAGATGTTTAATTATTTCACTTGTAGATGAACAGTCTCACAGAGAGCCCTGTGGTGCTAAACAGACAGCGACCAGCAGTTCTCATTTATGGGAGTGCATTATAATTCATTGTTCATGAGGGTAATTTCATATGTTTACATACAGTATACAGTGCCATCTGAAACTACTGGAATAGTGAGGCCAATTCCTTTATTTTTGCTGTTATTGAAAACATTAGGGTTTGAGATAAAACGGTGAATATGAGACAAAAGATCAGTATTTCAGCTTTTACTTCCAGGTATTTACATCAAAATTGGTTAGGAACTTAGAAGATATCATTGTTTGTTTGAACAAACCCATTTTTTAAGTGAGGAAAATGATTGTAACATGTGACTGATAGGTGTGTTTTACTGCCCAGGTGTGTCCTATTACATTGATTATTCAAACAATAAATAGCAGAGTGTCTCCTCTCAGTTTCAGCTTTGGGTTTTGCCTGTGCAGACTGCATTTATAGTTAAACAGGTGGGACCAACAATAGGACCAGAGAGCTGTCTGTGGGAGAAAAGCAAACAATTTTGAAGCTGAGAGAAGATGGAAAATCAATCAGAACCATTGCACAAATATTGTCCATAACCAGTGCAACCATTTGGAATGTCCTGAAGAGGAAAGAAACCACTGGTGGACTGAGCAACAGATGTCGAACTGGTAGACCACGGAAAACATCAGTAGCTGATGACAGAAACATTGTGAGAACTGTGAAGAAAACCCCTAAAACAACTGTCAGTGACATCATCAACAACCTCCAGAGGACAGGAGTGAAAGCATCACAATCCACCATTCACAGAAGACTTCAGGAACCAAAGTACAGAGGCTACACCAGAAGATGAAACCACTCATTAGCAATAAGAAAAGGAAGGACAGATTGGAATTTGACAAAAAGTGCAGAGACGAGCCTGAAAAGTTCTGGGACAAAGTTTATGGCCTGATGAGACAAAGATGAACCTTTATCAAAGTGATTGAAAGGCTGAAGTTTGGAGAAAGAAAGGATCTGCTCATGATCCCAAACACACAAGCTCATCTGTGAAACACAAAGGTCATGTCATGACATGGACAGCAAAATGAACTCAGAAGTCTACAGAAACATTTTGTCTGCAAATTTAAAGAGAGTCAACCAACATGATGGGGAGATTCTTCATCATGCAGCAAGACAACGACCCAAAACACACTGCCATCACAACCAAGGAGTTCATCAGGGAAAGAAGTGGAAGGTTTTAGACTGGACAAGTCAATCTGCAAACTTAAACCCTATTGATAATAGGGTTGCAGGCTTCATGCACTTATTAAAATTAAAGGATTTGCAACTAAATATTAAGTATTTTTCACTTTAATGGATTTTGTTCCTATACTTTTACTCACCTAAAATTTTGGTGTGTTCATTACAAACAATGCTATCTTCTGAGTTGCTTAACTGATTTTGATGTAAATACTAGTGGTGGGCGGATCGATCCAAATATCGATAGTATGATACCAAGTCGGTATTGGTATTAGATCTCCTGTTAACACTCCAGCCACCGCTCTGATTTAATCCCAGCAAACGCCACCTCCTCTGTGGCTCAGACTGTCCATTCAGAATCACACACACAGTGTTTTTATCCTGGTATTAAACTCCTCAATGAGCTTAATACCTTGGTCAGGGTCCATCCTGCTGATTGATCTGTTACACAGGAGGCATTTGCAGCCATATGGATCTGTGTGGCAGCGCAGATAAATAAAGCATTTTCTCTTTAATTATAAACTTTGTCCTAATTCTGTCCTGGGTTTTAACAAATTAATAATAAAAAAGGAAACATCACAAAAAACACTAAAGGTCATGAAAATTAATTGAGATTTAGCAATTCAATGACGCATCCACCTTATTTATTAAAAAGTATCGATATCAGTATCGGCGATATTGGCCCGTATTTACTTGGTATCGGATCAATACCAAAATATGCAGTATCGTACACCACTAGTAAATACCTGGAAATAGAAGGTTGTGGAAATCCTCCCACAACCAAAAACATGTTTTAGGTGAATTGGCTACTCTAAATTGTCCATAGTTGTGAATGCAAATGATCGTCTGTCTGTCTGTCTGTCTGTATAGTCATGAGGTCTCAGCCTCAAATTGTGAAGCACCTAGAGATAATCAGTGATTATGATTGGCGCTATACAAATAAAATTGAATTGAATGTAAATACCGGGAAATAGAAGCTGAAATACTGATCTTTTGTCTCATATTCATCGTTTGATGTCAAACCATAATGTTTTCAATTACAGCAAAAATAAAGGAATTGGCCTCGCTGTTCCAATAGTTTCAGAGGACACTTTACTAAATCAATTAGTATTCACAAAGTAATGTGTGTGCAGTGGCCTCCTCCCCACCTGGAGTGGACATGGTAACAGATGTGTCAGTGGACAGATCACGGAGGTCCAGGATCCTCAACCCTGTCCTCATCACAAATGTCTGCCCCATATGGTAGGAACCATATGGTTTTGACAGAAAAGCTTCTGTACAGTCGTTACACTCTTACTGATGACCCCTCCTACACCACAAAGCCCCTGTGTTCTTTTCTTTTGTCTTAATAAGTCCATCCTGTCAGGTGTTCTGCAGATAAATATCAGTATCCTCTCACACATCCTGGGTGTGTCTGGTCTGTCATGTGACTCAGGATGCATAGGGAGGACTCTGTTGGAGTCATCCTTTATCTCCCTCTCCCCTAAGGTGGCAGACCCCCTGCCCAGTCTCCTTTTTCTTTGCTTCTCAGTGTGCTTTGTTGAGCAGTAGAGTTTGGTTTGTTTTATATATCAGCTTGCTGCTACAGTTCTGCAGGAGCACATCCATTAGGTGACAAATCAAGAGTGAGGCTTTGTAGTCACAGCTATTATAAGAATCTGGTGGGTGTAAGCACCCACCATCAGTTAAAAAATATTGCCTTTACTCACAGGGCGGGGGTCAGAACACAGTAAGCAGAGCGCAGGGGGGATTTTTCACTTTTATGACCACAGATATGAGACCTCACACGCTGCCTTCCCCTACAGTCTCTGGCATCTGGATGATATGAGGATGTATGTTTGTTTTTGGTAGCCTTACTGACTGACGGAACCAAAGCACTGTTTCCATCTCCCGTCTGTCTGTACCCCCCACCTCCTTACCCCTCTCTTACCAGCTAACTACCAGTTTCCAGTGTCATTTTTGTGATGTTGCAGCTAGTAATATAAGCCCAGTTGCATAGTCACAAAAGTGATCATTGGAGACTGTGAATCTGCAACCACAAGGGGCCTCACAACCCCCACCCTCCAGCCCCCACTCCCCAGTTTAACTCCCCTCCTCCTTACTTTCCTCCTCATCTTTTCTTCTTCTCCCTCTCTGTGCCCAGTGACCTGAAATGACCTCTTGCCTTTTTTTTGCTTGCTCATGGTTTGCTTGACTGCCCCCCCGCTTCCTCCACTCTCTCATCATGTGTCCCTTCTTCTCTCAGCTGCTTTTGTGTCTGTCTGTTGTACCCAATGAAGTTGCGAAACAGCTACTCATGAATGGTAAATCTCTGAACAAAGAAAGCGACTACCTGAAGAAGATGAAAGAAGAGATGGAGAAATTGGACTGGTTACAGGGGTAGCTTTCGTTGATCTGACTGCAGCCTACAATACTATCAAACACAGAATGTTCTCATTAAAACTGGCTAAAATGGTAGGAAACTCCAGCATCGTTTGAATAATCAAGTAGTTACTCGAAAACTGACGGCTCTTTGTTGAGATGGATGGGAAAAAGAGCCGCTGGTGCTCACAGACAAATGGTCTCCCCCAAGGTTTGGTGCTTGCACCAACCCTGCTTAACATCTACACTAATCTACCCCCGACATAAGTCCTTCGATGTCATTGAGCAAAGACTTACGACTGCTCTGAATAGTCTCTCAGAGTACGATGAAAGCAACTCCCTCCATGCAAACCCAGGCAAGACTCAAGTCTGTGCGTTCCTTCTAAATAACCATTAGGCCCAACAACAGCTGAACATTGTGTGGAACGGTAAGAAACTGGCTAATGACAAATTTCCTGTCTAGCTTGTTTACCTTAGACAGAACTCTATCTTACAGAGAGTCTGTAAGGAAACTCAACAACCTGACAACTCTCAATTGGGGAGCTGATGCCAATAGCATGCGATCTACTGCTCTGGCGTTATGTTACTCTACTGCAGAATACTGCTCTCCAGTTTGGGAAAGGTCTTGCCACGCTGGGAAAGTGGATGCTGAACTGAATTCCTCTTTCTGCATCATAACAGGAGCACTGAAACCGACACCCCTAGCAGCACTATACTGGCTAGCAGGTATTGCACCACCTTCCAACCAATGAGAGTTTCACTCCAGGACGCCAGAAGTTTCTACAAGAGCAACACCCAAGACATCCTCTACATCAGTACCAAGACATAAGAAGAAGACTCAAGTCCAGAAACAGGTTCATGGTCATACAGAACCTAAACCCTAAGGACTTTGCCAAATACAGTCTAGACCAGGGGTGGGAAATTCCAGGTCCTGAGGGCCAGTGTCTCTGCATGTTTTCCAGCTCTCTCTGCCCTATTCACTGTTGATTACCTGGACCACGTGTTTTCAGTCAATCAGAAGTTGATAGATGCAGTGGGTGGAGCAGAGACAGTGGGTAGGGAAGAGGCAGTTGGAAAACAAGCAAGACATCGGCCCTCGTTGCCCAACCCTGGTCTAGACTGTTGGAAAACTTTGGACTCTCTACCACTGAACAAAGCTCTTCAGAGTCCTTGTGAGTCTGTACCTCATAGTACTCACTTGCCCAGAAGGAAGTGGGTTGCCATGAACAGAGCCAGGAGAGGAGTAGGCAGAACCAGAGATAACCTCCTAAAATGGTAACAGGTGAACTCAGTTGAGTGTCCATATGGCCATCCTAACCAAACCATGAAACATATCCTCTGTGAGTGAGTATCTCAGTTTTTTTTTAAATTTTGTGTCACAGTGGAGACTGAGGGAAAAACTATCAGTGACCACATGGAGGATGGATTAAAGGAATTACTACTGAGTTAGTTAATGAACCACTAGTTATTCTGACTCATATAGCTCAAGATCACCAAGTACACCTTTGCCTTATGGGCTTTGGATCATAATAACATTTACCTGCTTGTGGAAACACCTCAGATAACTTTAAAGCTGTAATTCTTGACAGGTTCTTGGTGTTGGGCAGAAATTCCATTATTTCCTCTCAGCACATACTAGTTTGAGAGGCTGCCCACACAGAGACGGAGTATCTGCAAAAGTTTTTTATTGTGTAGGTTTTTCATCCACACACAGCTGGCATTTTGGGAGCCTGAAGATGCTAATTTTTGAATCCAGGTCCCTGAAGAAATCTCAAAATGTGACCCTTGTATTTCCATGTTTACAACCCATCCATATCTTTTTTGAAATGATGACACCATAGCGCCACCTCTCCCTTAATCTGCATGTGTTAACCCCCCCATCAGCAGCATCAACAGCGCATCACAGTGTTGAGCTTGTTTTAACTTTAACTTCAACACTATAATTTTTGAACATATTTTGAAGCCTCCGAAGAGGTGTTTAGCCCCTCCCTCCCAGTTGCCCCCGGATACAGGGCAAGGTCTAATTTTACTGATACTCACGGCTCCTGCCTTCTAATCAGTGAATAAAACCATACATCCTATACACCTCTGTAATCGTCAGATTCTCAGCTAAAATGTGTCTAAACCAATTTTAGATCAACAAACAAACAGCTCACACAACAAGCCATTATGTTCACTGAGTCAAAAGATAACAACTCCACCAAATTTTTGCTTTGTCTTAGACTGTGCTTTAACGTAAATCAATATTGTAACATACTCAATGAAAGCTCACATCAAGCTGAACCCAGTGTTACATACAGTAACTTATGTGTATAACTTTAAACACCATACAGCAAACAGACAAGCAATATAGAAAAATCACTGTAACAAAACCCAGCGATGAAAACAAAGTTCACCTTACCTTTGATGTTTCTCATCAAAAGTTGCTCCAATGTAAATAAAACCCCATATTATGTGAAATCTGTTTGATATTGTTCCATCAATTATAAAATCACTCAACATTCTGGATCGTTCAGACCAAAAGCGACTGTACATGTGCGTGTCACGGCGTGTGCTTCCGTATTTTTCCATATCTGATTGGCCAAATTCAAACATACCTTCGACATGTCCAACACCATCTCTTTCTATAGGTTCTGAGATTTCTGACGACATATCAAGCATCCTGATTGGTCAAATATGTCTAGAAAAACTTATCGCATAAAGACGTCAGACAGTTTTGGACTTGTTGCCGAGTAACGAGACATTACGCACACTGCACATGCACCAATTGCGTCTGGGTTTGTTTGTTGGGACATTATGGATCGAAAAACAATGGATTATCCAAGATAAAGCTACAAACTTACTCCAGACAAGGCTTTACAGCTATTTTTGAGGATACTGGTGATAATCTGGAGCCGAGTGACTCATTTTCCGATCGCCAGACGTATTGATGACATATCCTGCATGAAAAAAGGACAAAACAAATGGAAACATGCATATCCACCTGAAAACAGGTATTTTATTCTTGATTTTATTATAAGTTCTTTTGTTATGATTCTAACAATGTATTATAAGACTTATTGACCTACTGATTTATTAATTTGTGCTGAACTTTGCCGTAATGCGTCAAACTGTGCCGAATTTGGCACACTGCATTTTCGCATGTACTTTTTTTTTTTTACAAAAACGTGTATAGCGGAACCCCGGGTTATGAGTTTAATCCACTCTGGGATCAAGCTCGTGAAGCAAAAAACTCATGAGCCAGGAACAGTTTTCCCATAAGAACATATGTAAAACCAATGAATCCGTTCCAAGACCCAAGAAAACTCCCATATATAAACATACCCGTACGTGCACGTAAGGTATCTGGAAAAGAATGTTTTTTCATTATTATCATTTGAAAAGTAAGTTATGTTAATTATCTGAAAAGGAATGCATGAAACTAGTTCTAAAAATTATTTATAATGACATGTTACCGTGGAGACAGAAAGCTCTGCCATCAAGGAGACTTGATGGCGGAGGAGGAGGAGGGAGGCAGGGAAGCAGAGACTTGACGTACACATACTAAATGTAAAGCACAAATTTAATCTTAGAAAGAACTTAACAGGTCCTGATAGATTGCACAAGCCTTCTCACAAATGATGGCTTCAGTGACTATATCACCAGCGATTTCCTTCTCTTTGATCCAAAGGAGCAATAGCCTCTGCATCTCGTCATGGAGAGGACACTGCTGCTTAGAAATTAATGTTATTCCCTTAGCAGGTTTCACAGACTTGATAGCTTCTTTCTGCTTCAGTATCATGCAGATGGTGGACGTACTCCTACTGTACTCCTTAGCCAAATCAGTCATTCGAACACTACGAGAATGTTTATCTATGAGCTCATGTTTCATATGCATCTACTTCATATTACGGGTTTTCTTCTCACCACTAGCATCCTTCTTAAGTCCCATGATGAAAAAACACAAAACAAAGCACTATTTCAGGTGACAAAAGGCACAAATGTAAGATATGATAAGATAGACTTTATTTATCCCACACTGGGGAAATTCCTTTTCAACAGCAGCATACAGTGTTGACATAGAGAATAAATATAATATAATAATAGAGTACATGTGCAAGTACAAGATTAAAAATAAATAACAAAAAATACCCCATTTACACACATACACAGAATAAGAAATAAAGGCATCAAAGAAGAGAAGTATTGCACTCAGACTGGATTATGTACAAATTGCACGGGATAATTTTGCAAATGGGATTATTTACACAATGCAATGGTTAAAGTGCATAGAATACCAGGGTTATATTTAAAAATTCAAATGCATGTTCTCCCCGTGTCTGCGTGGGTTCTCTCCGGGTTCTCCGGCTTCCTCCCACAACCAAAAACATGCACT